>JAJLRB010001269.1:0-43943 GCA_020976825.1 Odocoileus hemionus | reverse complement strand
TACCCATACACGCATCACAATTTACTGTAATGTCACAAACCCACTGGGTTTGTGAATCCACAATATCTACTATATTTAACATCAAACACACTGTGTCTGAGACGATACAAACAGTATAACTGTCCATTAATACCCTCCGTATCTGTAAGGTTTGTGACATTCAACAATAACAATAAATTTAATTCATGACATCCACACGGACTACATAACGAAAGACAATGTCAGCTACTCTTGTATGGAATATCACATTCACTATAATAGGTGTGACCAATCACAACGATGACTTTATCTATGAATAATCACACACTATAAAGTTTGTGACATTTCCACTTCATATGGCATCACCCGCAGTGTGATTAACAACAACACCCGTTGTGTAATCTTCACAGCCCCTGTGTTCTGACATCACACGCATTTATAACTGTGTCAACCACACGCAGTGTAACCAAAATTATATAACCCATTGTAAGTATGTGCATCAAAAGCCCACTATATGTATGATCATCATATGTACACAAAACATATGACATCAACATTCCGACTCCTTTATGACCTCACCATCAACTTTATTTATGAATATCTAGTTCCACTATACCAGACCATCACATCCAATGTATCATGACCTCGACTTCCACATTTATCTGTGATATCCCACCCACTCTACTCTAGCAATGATATCACACCATCACTAATTTATCATATTCAGAGGCAAGTATACTGGGACAGTCCTATCCACTCTATTGATGACATCCTAATTTCCACCAAACATAAATTGACATCATCACAAACACCTGGTGGGTGAATGGTTGACACCACAATTACTCGCCCCAAATAAAATAACATCATTTGCACTTCCAAAGAATGATATCCTTAAAATCCTCTCTGTTATTTTTACACCAAAATCCAGCACAGAATTTTTATGGTTGGCAGAAAACATAATCCACCTTTTCCAGGCATGCATAAAAAATTACCAAACAGCCCACTTGTACCAGACATATGCTCCCCCACCCCCCAACCAGTTTTCTTTGCCATCACAAACCTCCTCCCACTGATTATACCAAACGCCTACTCCTTTGAATGACATTCAACCAACTCCGGCAAAAAAATTATGTTATTATGGGGCAAATAATTTTTTGCCCATCCATAAAACAAAAAGTTTTCCATCACATCCCTCATATTTCAATGACACACAAAAACCACAGTTTCTTTTTTATTAATCACACTTCATTCCCCACCACCACCAACTTCCTAATTTTTTGGGGCAATGGATCCACTGTTTCTGGGTCTTGTCAGATTCACTCTATTGAGGGATTATTCATGCTTACCAACGTAGTATCTCCCTATGATGGATCTCATGCGCTACTAGTAAAGCTCGACTCGTCATATACGTTCGCTAGCACGATATTACATTATATTTACTCTATTTTTATTATCAACAGCCACTGTATCTAGTGCTCATCGCTACACCCAATGCTTTGTCAGACTGAATGCACAACACCTTTGGTCATGTATGACCTCCTCACCGCCCACTACATGGATGCCACGCATATACATCTTTGCAATGCATCAGAATCCACATTTAATGACATCACAGGTTAACTTACGACAATCACATAGCATATGTCACTCATGACATCGACTCACTATCCACTATTTGCTAGACTAATGAGAACCACACCCTAATTGACTGACGTCTGTCCATTCACGTTTGTAAAAGATATCACACCCACTTTATGGTAGATGATCGATCTGTATGCACGATGACATTTCGCCCACATCCACTCATTTATGAACTCTACTACCATTGGAAGACATGCACATGATACATCCACTGCATTTGCATGACATCGACACAACTATAGTCAACTGAACCACTACTACGAAAATGACAAAACATCAGACGTTTACTAGTCTCACTTCATCTCACACCCTATGTCTCTGACACTACCCCCTGTAGTTACAGACATGATGTCAGCATAACCCAGTTGGGCGTATCAATTATATGCACACACTACTTACTCTGCCACTGACATCTAACAACGTAACTCTATGTAGGAGAAATTATATCCAGTAATGCTTGACATCACCTGTTTACCTACGTTTATGACATCAGAAACCCAAATATATGACATCACAAACCTAGTAACTTTGGTCTTACTATCATATCGCTAAACTATTACTGCATATGCTACCCACATACCGCTTTAAATGACATAGCACAGCCATGTCTGAGCCTGACATTCTCACCTATATAGTATATGGACATCGACAAACACTGTATCAGAGTGATCGTCAGACAACTGAAATGTATCGATGACATCACCATAAGTTATGGATTAGTAATCAACACTTGGCATACTGTATTTGTACATCATACATCACACTGTACAGGACATCACATCTCACATTTACATGTGACATCAATCCGCATCTTTTTAATGACGCATCTCTCTCAGAAGCTACTAGCATATCTATGACTTATCAGCTTGTCACTATAGATTCTATTGATATTGACATCTATCCACGGTTTAGGATATAATATCTCATCCCCTATACATCTGACAATAACAGACAGATGATTTATCTGTAATGTCACACCCACTGGGTTGTAGAATCCGATATCTAATATATTTGACATCAAACACACACTTGTGCTGAGACGATACAAACAGTAATATCTGACATCAGTACCTCCGTTACTGCTGCTATTTGTGTGAACATCACATGAAAATTTATTCATGACATCACACACGTTAGACTACATACGATATGACATGTCTGCTACTCTGAGATGCATATACAATGTCACTATATATGTGGACTGTCAGTCACGATTGACTTTGTGCCTATGCGAATCCAAGGAGTGACTATAAGTTACGTGTACGGATTATCCACTTCAGTATGGCATCACACGACATGTGTATACTCATAACATAACGCAACCATTGTCGTAACATTCAGCAGCCACTGTGATCTGCACATCACACACGCATTCCTATCTGTGTCGCAACACCACGCCAAAGGTGACGCGCCAATTTTAATATAACCCAGTAGTGTATGTATCGGAGACGTCACAGCTCACTTATATGATATGACAATCATGTAGTACTACAATATGAGATCACATTCATTCTATTATGACCTCACATCACTGTACATTATGGATGGGTATGCATAGTCTAGAGTCCACATCGTAAGACCAGCCGATCACTGCATCCAGATGTATAAGCACCTCACTTCCACTGTATCTGTGTTATCCCACCCACTCTAGCAATGATATCACGCCATCTCTATTTATCATATATCAGAAGCAGTATACGTGACAATCCTACCCGCTATCACTCTATTGATGACATCCTAATCCACAACATAGGGACATCACGTCAAAACTGTCGTGTGTTGACAGACACACACTCTGCCCCAAGTAAAGTAGCATCATTTGCAACGTCAAGATGCTATTCTATCCTCTCTATTACACCAAACACTCGCACCAATTTTATGGTGCAACATTCCACTTCAACACACTAAAGGCATGATATCACATCCCACATGTACCAGACATTGATTCCCACAGTTTCTTTGCCATCACAACCTCTCCATCTGATAATCACGCCTACTCTTTTGAATGACATCACACTGGTATATGTATGGCAATATTTTGCATCATACAAGTCATCACATCCTCAGGTTCATGACACACAAACGAGACAGTTTCTACTTCATCACACACCACTCTATTTGGCAATGGATCCCACTGTATCTGGCGTGCATCAGATCCCACTCTATTGAGGATATTCACACCAACAGTATTTATGAGATCTCATGCGCTATGTAAGTCGACATCCATTAATAACGTTGTATACCGATATTAATTTGTACTGCCTATCTGTTTAATATCACAGCCCACTCGTGATCTCTTGTCCATGCACACCCAATCCTAGATTTCACGGATAACACTACCCTTTGTATGTGAGTAGTATTCTCACACACCACTACATGGATGACCAGTCCATACTACAGATCTGCAAGGCAGAGCATACGCGACATAGTAATGGACAAGACACAGAATTACGTTACGACATCGAGATGCATTGCCCACTCATGACATCTACTCCCACTATTGCTGACATTGAATCCACCCTATTGATGACGTCTGTCCATCTGTTTTAAGATATCACACCCACTTTAAGTAAGACATCTGATTGCACATACATTTCGCCACATCCCACTCTTTATGAACGCACACCATTGGAGTCATCACATGACATCCCAGCATTCATGACATCACACACACTAATCTACTCACACAAGAAAGACAAAACAAACGTTATATCTCCCATCTCACACCTATGTCTGACACTACCTCCGAGTTATCTGTGTCATCAAACCCAGAGTATCAATTATACAAACACACACTCTCTGCATGATCATCACACTTACTCTATGTAAGGAGAACTTATTCGTATGCATGACATCAACCTGAACTTCTTATGACATCCAGAAACCCAAATAGAATACATTCACACATGATTGGTTACATCATATCCAACATATATGATCGCACCCATGACCGCTTTAATGACATACAGCCTAATTCTACCTGACATCTCACCTATTATAATTGGACATCACAAAACACTGTATCTGTGTCGTCAGGACACTTCGTATCGATGAGACATCCCCATAAAGTATGGAAGTAATCACACTTGGCATACTTATGTCATCATACAACCTCTACATGACATCACATTCACGTTTTGTGACATCAATCCCTCATCTTTAAGACATCACGCTACTGCATTTCATGAATCAAGTTCTCCTATATTTGATATCATATCACGGTTTAGGACATCTCATCCCCTTATACAACTGACCATCACAGATGATTTTATACTGTAAGTCACACCCACTGGGTTTGAGAATCCTAATATCTTTAATATATTTGACATCAAACCCAACTGTGCTGAGACGATACAAACAGTATATCTGACATCAGTACCTTCCGTATCTGTATTTTGTGACATCACATGAAATTTATTCATACATCACACGGACTACATACGATTATGACAGTCAGCTACTCTGTATGATATCACATTCACTATATATGTGAAATCACAACAATGCCTTTATCTATGATTATCACACACTCTATGCTTATTGACATATCCACGTTCTGATAATGGCAGCAAACGCCAGTGTCATAACAACACACCCGTTGTGTAACTTCACAGCACTTATGTCTGAACTTCAGCACCATTGGTAATCCTGTGTCAACACACGCAATGTAACCAATTTTATCTTAACCCAGTGTATGGTAATCACATCACAGCAACTATATGTATGACCATCATATGAACTACATACCACATCACATGCACTCTTTTTGACCTCACATCACTTTATTTAATGATATCTTATTCCACTATACCCAGCCATCACAGATCCAATGTATCTGACCTCACTTTCCACTGTATCTGTGTTATCCCACCCACTCTAAGCAATGATATCACAGCCAGTCTATTATCATATCAGAGCAAGTAAGACGTGGGACATCCATCCACTCTATTGAATGACATCCTAATCCACAACATAATGACATCACAACACGTGTGATGTTGACAACCACACTCGCAAATAAATAACTCATTTTGCACTTCAGATGCTATCCTATTCTCTCTCTATTACACCAAAACCACGCACAATTTATGGTGCAACATCCACTCAAGCAAGATATCACACCCACAGTACAGACATTGCTCCCGTCCGTTTCTTTGCCAACACAAACCATTCACTGATAATCACGCCTACTCTTTTGACAATGTGGACATCACCACTCGGCATATGTAAGACAATATATGCAACCATACAAGTCATCACATCCCTCAGTTCATGACACCGAAACGCACAGTTTGCTACTTCAACACACACACTTCTATTTGGCAATGGATCCACTGTATCTGGGTCATCAATCCACTCTAATGAGGATAACACACCAACAGTATTTATGAGATCTCATGCGCTATGTAAGACACATCATATCCGTTTATACGATATACATTTACTCTATTTTTAATATCACAGCCACTGTATTCTGTGTCACACAACCCAATCTTTCTCTATAATCACGACCCTTTGTAGTATGACCTCACACCCACTATCATGGTATACCATCATATACATTCTGCAGGCATCGCATCCACATTTAATGACATAACAGATTACTTACGACATCACCGCATTGCACTCATGACATCACTCCCACTATTGCTGACAATTGACACACAATTCCCCCTAGACTACACTACACCGAACTTCGGATCCTCTCAGCGTTGCAACTATGAACCTATCTCCAGAGAAGACGCGACACCTCGAGGTGATTGGGAGACCCAGCGCTCCACTCTCTCTATTGCGAACGACATACTGCACATTCGAGATCAATACACTCACGGGACACAACTACTGACCTCCGCGCTTCAATCAGTACTGGTGCTCGACCAAAGACCTACCTTGGCCTCTCTTCGAACAATCAACTCCGCGACTCGCACGGCCATTTCTCTCTAGCCCCCCCCACGCGTCACCCTCGTAGCGTCATCGTGCTGCGCCCAACACCTGTCCGCGCAGAAGCGCGCGCGATACGAAACGCCGGAGTCGAACTCTCCCACATGCAACCCTACACTCCTTCTTTCACATGCTCTGCGAGCCACGAGTGCAGCAGACACCTCCCTTCACCTTGTAGCATGACACGAGACGCTATATACCCAAGTTATCCTTATCAGACCCACACGTTTGACTCAGAGATCCTCCTCACTCTTCACCTCTCCCCGACGATCACTACTCTCTGGCGACATGACCTACCGACTTTCGTCACTCATGATACTCGCCTAAGAGCAAAACATTATCATTCACAGGTGATCCCGTCCCAACGTATCCTACCATACTTACTGACTCACTATACATAGAGCACCAGCACTCCCCAGACAGTAGGCATCTGTTAAGCGAAATAGCCAGCGACCTACGCTTGCCAGTTGCTATAGACTAGTTACCATATCACGTCGATACATGATCCGACAAGTGCATGTACATATTTCTGTCTGATCAAGGAATGCTCAATTGACAACTCGTGTTGGCGCTCTGAGATAGTGACACATCCACTGGCGTATCTACAGATACATATTCTGTGAGCAAAAGTAGAGTCCTCACGCCTGTGTTATGGATCTATACATCACCAGAGGCGTATAGGGTATGTCAGATCTACGGGTACAACAGGCATACTAACGCCTCTAGTAGTTAGTGTAGCTCTTTTCTCCAGTGTGGATAGCGTAGCTGGGGATGAGTTATGAAGTACACTACTATGTGAACATTTGAACTTTAACTGTTGCAAGCTGCTCTAGCTACTCAGTTGAACTAGTAGCGGTGAGGCTTGAAGACGACATGTGAGAAGACGCGAGAGACGTACATACGATTTGACCGACGATCACGGAGGTATAGAGCATAGTCTTGCTAGATCACCACATTAGTACACATGAGTGAGCGTTATCTGTGGATAGAGGGAGCTCGGAGAGACAGTTGAGCTGAGAGATCGATCATGTCAACTCTAGACACATGGGGCCTGCTATGATGGATAGCTCATTAGTGACACATACACATAAGCGTCACGAGCTTGAGTAGTATGGATGTGCTCTCTACAGGTTTAGTGTGTGTGAACAATAATTCGGATTTTTGCATACAACGGTAACGACAGAAGGTACAGAGACACTGATGGATACTATAGTTTGAGAGCGTCAAGGCACATGACTAGCGATCTGAAGGAGAGTGTGGTCTAGTTCGAGAGAACTCGGTGAGTGATGTAGATAAGCGAGTGGACACAAGTAAGACACAGAGGCGATGATCTGAGGGATATGTAGGGTAGCGAGGACACTCACTGGAGAGTACAACTAGTTGTATGTATAACACACGACTCTCGTACGTTCTCAGACACGTATACGTGCGTGGAACTGCGAGTCTCTCTGATGGAGTGTCTCATAAATACGAGTCTGCGTAGGATACTGCGTTAAGTGTCACAGGACTAGTAAGGGAGAGTGTAGTCAACACATTCTCATCTCAGTCGTCTGGGAGTAGAAGTCAGAGCAGTAACTGATAGAAGCACAGAGTATGGATCACTGGTCTCTAGAACTACCTTGTGTGTGCACACAAAGTGGGACACATTGTCAATAATGATTTTGGGGGTATGTTGAACGACATGAACGCACGTGACTAGGTATAAGACAGGAGAGATACACAGTGATGGAGGTATCTTTATGAGCTGACAGTTAGACTCGTTCATTGGTGCGGTGGTAGGATATAATAGGAGGCACAGTACTTATCATCTGGGTCTTAGACATGTGTGGTGAGAGAGAACTACGGATCCATGCATTAGATTAGGAGGGGATTGGATGAGTGTTACAGAGTACGAGTGACAAGGACACGTTTCTTGGTTGGACTTGAAGAGTACGTCTTTATTTGTGAGATCGACAGAGTGTGTTCTGGGTGCACGACGACTAGTGCATGGTTCAAGAACAGCAAGAGAGTACGTACGAGTGGGGTGTCTCTCTAGCTGTTGGGAGGTCTGAGTTAGAATTGTCATTTTTCAAAAAAGTGACATCTATGTGGTTACACAGAGTAAGCGGTTGGTACAGCAGATACAGTGGAATACTGACAAAGTCAAAAGGAGGAGTGGTATAGAGTAGTTTGTTCTCTGGTAGTTGTGGCGACAATATCAACTAGTGAAACATCTTGGCTCTGCATATGTCGTCGCCATTCAAGAAGATATATTTTCTGGTCACAAGCGTGTGATGGGGATGTCTTTACAGAAGAGGGACGAAGAGCATCGGGGAGCTGACTTGGGACAGAGAGTGGCATCACACTGTACGATATTGAGAGTTGTCACTTTCATGGTGAGCACACATGTTGACAGTCAAGATCGCTATGACGTCTGATACCTTGGGAGGGGGAAGAGAGTTTACAAGAGAAGAACTAGCAACGTGCTGGGACAATCATGTGGAGGAGCTTCAAGGCGAGTATCTAACCAAGTATTTATGTGCAGTGAAGAGACCACTGGAGGAGAGGAGATTATGCGGGTGTATATGACGAGGATGTTAGGATACAGAAGACTACTTAGGTAGAATATATATACACTCTCTTGACACAATTGGTACATAAAGAGTGACGGATTTAGTGATACGGAGAATTTAGAATGCGCAGTGATCTGAGTGAACAGAGTGACAATGAACACACATCATGGATACTTGTATTGAGCTAGTAAAGGGTACTCTGAACAAGTACCTACATAGCACATGGAAGATCGACGTACTCTACATTCAAAACTGGAAGGTTCATGACAAGATCTCTAGTCGTGAACAATGTAATGAGAAGAATGGAGGAGCGAAGACAGACATATAGACATAGAGGGATCATACCAGTGAGACAACATGCGGATGAGAGTGCACGAATTGGAACCTCAGAATGAGGGTCACCTACTCTATCTGATTGAGACAAGCGAGAACACAAAGTGCATTAGTGGAGGTAGTGTATATTACATGTGATACACATTCGTCGTGCGGATCACATGATAATGAACGGACACATGGATCTCGGACATGGTTTTGTCACAGAGAGACAGGATTGATATGACAGAGATGGACGGTGGAGACAGCGGATCTGCGTGGCAGTATCTGAGAAACAAGACACGAGTTTAGGTGAATACAAGGTCAGTGACACACAGGGGAGAGTAATTGTAGGACAACGAGAGAGAGTCAACTACTGAGCAGAGAGGTTTGTGGACCACAGTCATTTTCATCAGCAGCATGAGGAGGGTTGGTGACTGTGCACGATACTTTGACGACATCTGCAGTGATAAGTGACAGTGGGGTGTGGGTGATCTGACTGAACACATGGGTGACGTAGTATGATGTGGGTTAGAGACGGTCTATACAGATGGGGATTGGTCAAGAGACTATAGGTAGAAGGAAAACTAGAGGGAGTGGAGGAGAGGGGATGTCTATACAATCTAGTGGCATATCTAACAGAGAACATCACAGAACTAGTGTCTAGATATGGACTCTGGGGAAGGGTATCTCTGGTGGGGTGATGATAGCGTGATTCGGTCTGACATCAGTACAAAGACTATTGGGGATGTGACGAGAGAGAGCGTATGTGGCTTAGGAGTATGAAAGCATGACAGGCGGTGTACTAGATCATGGCAATGGGGGAGTTACATAGAGGAGACTGTGGTGTTCTGGGTGAGATGCGAGACAACTAATGAAGGATGTACGTCTATATAACAGTTCATTGAAGTAACACACACATTAGGAGACGCACACAATTTGATGCACAAGAGGCTTCTCATTGTGAGTGCAATTAGAATCTGGTGTTGTAGGTCACTAGGACAGGAAGTGGTGGTACAATATGAAAAATGACTGACTCTTCTCAACTAGAAAGAAGGATGACACACGTCATGACAGTGTGGTTCTTGACTCACAGTTGTGGGGCTAGTGGTGACACAAGGGACACAATATATGAAAGACATGACTAGGGACTAATAGGAGGCATACAGTAATGGGTGACAGAAGTATCAGAGATACGAGACTTGGTATGAATATGATTGTCACAGTCAGTACTTGACTCCATCGGGAGATGCGTGTACAGACAGTGGGTACGTAGGAAGTAATACAGCAGACAACAGGGGTTAGACAATTTGAGCAACACTTATACGATAGCATGACAGGTTATTACAACACTATCAACTGGAATGCAGATGGATACTAGCACGGTAGTGTGTGGGAGGACACTTATATTCTGTCATCTCGTGTCCAGTCGGCATGGTGGAATAGACACAGTTTACACGATTATCAGTGTGAGATTGGACTATAGTAATATATAGAGTGTACGAGAGTACAAGACAGGGGGCATGGACTCTGGATCTTGACTAATAGAACATAGTTGGGGTAATGTTTACGTGGGTCTGGGGCACATGAGTGTCGCAGTGCACAGAGGGAGGATGCATGCACAATGATCAGGTGGATATAAGTAGGTGTACTATGTGATACATATGATCTGGATCTTTGATTAGTAACATTTGGATGTTGATCTATGCAGTATTATACACAAATGAAGAGGTCAGTGGTGGGAGGGTGACGCTACTGATCAAGTGTCCACTCCGAGCATCACAGGACTTGTGTGTAGGGAGAGATAGGTACAGACATGTGGGTTAAGCGTCGTGAGCGATCAGGTGAGAGGGTATCTGAGGTAGGGGTGAGACAGAATGTGGTACGGAGACTGAGAAAATGTTACACACACTGGATACTACTTTCAGTGGTCGACAGGGCACTGTTCATAATGTCTTGCTTTGATAGTATTGGACAGGCGAGACTGACACAGGAGGCAGTCGGCGTGAACAGGCATACAGACATGTGTCTGGCAGGACAAGTATGACTTCACAGCGTGGAGTGTGTGGGTTTGAGAGATGACACAAAGTCGATGGAATGCGGAGTGGTGATATACGCACAAGCTGAGGAGCATCACGAGAAAGAGTACAAGTGGTAGGAGATTACAGGACTAGAGTTGCGTATCATATGGTGGCGTGTATTGAGAAGTACGACTGTATCTACAGACACAGTGTAGCATGGTCGGTGTGTCACTCATTTACTGCGTGGATGTGACTCGGAAGTCAGGTTATAGAACTGTGAGGGTCAGTCGGAGGTGATCATTTACCATGGTCGGAACCATGACTGAGTGTGACAATGGGTATCAGATGTAATCACTAGTCTTTGGTTAATGAGGATACAGGTCGATATGACATATGAGTGGTGGGTGTAGTAGGAGGGTTTGGAAACGGAGCACAACACACACATGGGTGAGATGATACTTTGGACAACATAGTACTAGAGTTATGTCAGGTGGGATATATACTGACATATATACTTCATGAACCAGGAAGTGAGACGGATCTGTGTATAAGATACGTACAGTTGTTGGAGATATGGACATGAGATCAATGGTGATCTGAAGAGGGAACGGAATGAGACACGGAGTGTGTGGGTGGATATGGAGGAAGAGTTATAAGTGTTAGTCTGGGTCTGGATACTGGATCGAGTCGATAGATACAGCGATAGTACTGTGTTTGGCTACTGTGGTATTGGGTAGATAGTGAGTTAGACAGGAGACGTGTGTAGATAAAATGGACATAAGTGTGACAGAGAATGGTATGTGAGTCACATTATGAAAGGATAAGGGGTGTGGTCTTCTGCGTGAGGATTCTCTCGTATGAGAGAATTCTGGTGAATCTCATTGCGACACATTTCTCATACACTACATCCAAGGGCCGGTGTCGTGTATAGATATCACAGTACAAAACTTGATTGTTGCGGAACATTGAGTCCTTAGGAATGGACGCGACAGAGTGTGGTTATTAACCTGATGTAAATGGACTGACAGACATGGGATCACAGACAAACCAATGATGAACTCCAAGGTGAGGTAACGTAGATGCGTTAATATTGACTATTATAGGTGGAGGGGGGTTTGGGGGGAGTAGGAGGGTGGAGTTAATGGTTGATGAGAGATGAGAGAGATGGGGTGAGGGGGATAGAGAGGGTGCTAGAGGGTAATTGGGGTGTGTTATATCGTAAAGATAGAAAAACTACGGTGGATGTCTAAACAAGACAATAACACCAGTATCAAACCCGAGATGTTATAAATAAGTTGTATGATTTTGTTAGTATGTGGTACTCGAATATTTTAAAGCGTCTACTCTAGACACAATCAATTTAAGAAGAGGAATAGGTGATGGGGTGAAATAAATAGAGTATTGTGTGTATAATGGAATGAGTGGGATGTGATGTGATTTGATTGGTGTAGTATGAAGTGAATAGAGTGGGTGGTATGAAGTGAATATTATTGTATGATATTATAGGGGGTGGGGTATAATATAGAGAATTTGTTTGTTATGATGGGGGATAGGATTGGAGTGAAGTGAAGAGAGTGGTATAATTTAATATATTGGTGGGGGATTATGAATAGATGATGGTGTGATATAAATAGGGTAATTATGGAGAAATATGGGAGGGGAATGATATTAAGATAGAATAGTGTGTATAAAGTAGAGGGGGTTGGTATGATATAGAGGTTGTGGTGGATTGTGGGATATGATGTATTGATGATATGAAGATGGATGGTATAATTTAATATGGGGAGGAGTAGGATGATATATATAGAGTGGGGGATTGGGGTGAATAGGTGAGGGGATGATTGAATAAGTGGTGTGTGATATAGATTATGTGGGTGGTTGAGATGGAGAGTGGTTGGATATGATGTGTAGGGGTGTAGTGTGGTATGGGTAGAGTGGGGGTTGTGATATAATAGGTGAGGGGGATGATATAAATTGAGGATAGGTGTGATATAAAGGGGGTGGTGGTAGATATAAATAGTATGGGTGTAATGATGTGTATGGGAGATTGGATGAGATGAATTATGGTTGGTATGATATGTGGTAGGTATATTGATATGGTATGGATTGTAGATGTTATGATAGAAATAGTGGGAGGTATGGGTTGAATAAAGTGGGTTGTAGATGGAATGAGGGGGGTTGTGGATATATATATAGGTGGGTGTATGTAGGTTGGATATGTATTTAGAAACTGAATATATGGTGGTTAGCTAAAATGTGTGTCATTACTTGGTATGAATAGGATGGAAGGTATGTATAAAAAAATAGTTAGGTCAATATCTCGTTTTTATTTAATTATGTGTTTTGTATAGAAATTATATATACATTTGGAGAATCATTCATAAGAGTTATCTGTGTCACAATCCATGTATCAATGAGAACACACACTCTCTGCATGACATCACACGTACTCTATGTAGGAAGAAATTATTCAGTATGCAAGGACATCACCTGAACTCTTATGACATCAGAAACTAAAACGAAAAAACAGACCATAAAGAAACAGACCCAAATATATAATATGAACATCACACCCAGTACATGTGGTTACATCATATCCAATATATAATGATGAGCACCCATACCCCGCTTTAAATGACATGACGCCAATTCTAACTCAGACATCTCACACTATTATATTTGGACATCACAAACACTTTATTCTTGTGTCTTGCCAGACACTCTCTGTAATCGATGATATCAACATATAGTAATGGAATTAATCACGACTTGGGCATACTTATGACATCATACACAACTCTACATACATCAACATTCACATTTGAGTACATCAATCCTCATCTTTAAAAGACATCAACAGCTACTGCAGTCATAACATCAGTTCTCGCCTAATTTTGATGATGCATATCCACGGTTTAGGACATCTCAACCCCTCACTACATCTGACATCACCTGAGATGAATATATCTGTAATGTCACACCCACTGGTTTGTGAATTCCACAAAGTATCTACTATATTTAACATCAAACATACACACTGTGTCTGAGACGATACAAACAGTATAATCTGTCCATTAATACCTCCGTATCTGTAAGGTTTGTGACATCAACATAACAATAAATTTATTCATGACATCACACGGACTACATAGCGATAGACCCATGTCAGCTACTCTGTATGATATCACATTCACTATATATGTGACATCACAACAATGACTTTCATCTATGATATCACACACTATAAAGTCTTATGACATATCCACTTCATATGGCATCACACGCAGTGTTTATAACAACAACAACCATTGTGTAACTTCACAGCCCCTACGTGTCTGACCTCACACGCATTGTATCAGTGTCAACACACGCAATGTAACCAATTTTATATAACCAGGTGTATGTATGTGACATCACAGCCACTATATGTATGACATCATATGTACTACATATGACATCACATTCACTCTTTAATGACCTCACCATCACTTTATTTATGATATCTAGTCCACTATAACCTACATCACATCCAATGTATCTGACCTCACTTCCACTGTAATCTGTGATATAGCCACCCACTCTAGCAATGATATCACACCAGTCACTTTTATCATATCAGACAAGTATCCGTGGGACATCCTATCCACTCTATGATGACATCCTATCCACAATCTGGACATCACAACACTGAGTGATGAGACACCACACACCTCAGCCCATTAACTAACATCATTTGCACTTCAGAAGCTATCCTATTCCTCTTATTAAACCAAACCGCATGCACAATTAATGGTTGCACCATCCACTACAGTCATGATATCACACCCACTGTACCAGGACCATTGCACTCACCAAGTTTCTTTGCCCTCACAAACTTCTATTCTGATATCACGCCTACTCTATAGACTGACATCACACTCGCTATGTGTAAAGGCAATATTTTGCATCATACAAGTCGATCATTCCTCAGTTGCATGACACCAAACGACAGTTTCTACTTCATCACTCACACTCTATTTGGCAATGGATCCCTGTATCTTGGGTCATATCAGATCCACTCTATTGAGGATATCTCACCAACAGTGTATATGAGATCTATATGCGCTAATGTAAGTCGACATCATAATACGTTGATAACTGCTAGTGTTCATTTAATCTGATTTTTAATATCACAGCCACTGTATCTGTGTCATCACACCCATCTTTCTTCGACTGATATCACACACCTGTTGTCTGTATGACCTCACGACCCACGTTATTGTGGATGCCATCATCTACATTCTACAAGGCCTCGCATCCACATTTAATGACATCACTAGAATCCTTTACGACATCACAATAGAATTGCACTCATGAAAACATCATTCCCCATATTGCTGACATTGAATCCACCTACTGTGCTGAAGTTTGGCCATTTCTGTTTGTAGATATCACAACCCACTTTATGTATTACATTTGATGCACGAGTACAGTTTCGAACATCCTACTCTTTATCGAACTCACTACCATTGGAGTAATCAAATGACATCAATGCAGTTCATGACAATCACACACTCTATATATCTGAACCACTACACGCAAGCCAATACAAACGTCATCTCTCCCATCTCACAACCTATATCTGAAACTTACCTTCCGAGATCTCTTGTGTCATCAAACCCAGTAGTATCAATTATACCACACACACTTCTCTGCAAGACATCACACTTACTTTATGTAGGAGAAATTTTTCAGTATGCATGGCCATCACCTGGAGCACTCTTATGCACATCTCAGAAAACCTTAATTATAGATACATCACACACAGTACATTGGTTACATCATCTCCAACATCTATGATCGCAACCATACCGTTTAAATGACATGACGCCTGGACTTTGTTATTCTACATGCATCTTACGCTCTGATATTGGACATCACAAAAACTGTTATCTGTGTCGTCAGACGTCTAGTATGGCTGACATCACCATAAGACACTGAGAAGTTAATCACACTTGGCATAGTTAAGACATCTTACACAACTCTAACATGGGACATCACATTCACATTTAGTGACATACATCCTCACTCTCTTAAGAAATCAACGGCTACTGCATTTCATGACACTCAGTTCTCCTACTCTTTGGATACCATATCCACGGATTGGACATCTCATCCCCTATACATCTGACATCACATATCGTTTTATTCTGTAATGTCACACCTCACAGGTTTGTGGAATCCTATTTTCTTCTTTATTATTTTTCTGTGAACACTCAAACACACTGTGCTGTAGAGGACGATACAAAACAGTATAATTTGACATCCAGTACCTCCGTATCAGTATTTTGTGACATCACAAGAAATTATTTCATGACATCACCCGGACACTACTACGCTTTATGATCATAGTCAGATGACTCTGGTATGATATAATCCATTCACTATATATGTGACATCACACACAATGACTTTGTCTATGACATCTACACACTATAAGTTTATGACATATCTGACTTAATATGGCATCTACAGACGCAGTGTTATAAACAACACAACCATTGTGTAACTTCAACAGCGCCACTATGTCTGTCATACACATTATGCATTGTATCTGTGTCAACACATCAACACGCAATGTAATACCAATTTTATATAACCCAGTGTATGTATGACGTCACATCAACACGCCAAACTGTAATGTATGACAATCTATGTACTACATATGACATCACATTCACTCTTTATGACCTCACATCATCTTTATTTATGGTATCTAGTCCACAGGTAACCAGCATCACATCATCCAATATATCTGACCCTCACGGTCACTGTAATCTGTGTTATAACACGACCATTCTAGCAATGATATCACAGCCAACTCTATTTATCCCCCCCTATCAAGAGCAAGTAATAAGACGTGACATCCTATCACCTATTATGACTGATCCCTATAAACAGTACTAGACATCACAACACCTGTGTGATGTTGATAACCACAACTCGGCATATAAATAACATAACATACATTTGCACTTCAGATGATATCCTAATCTCTCACTTACAAAACCACAAAATTTAATGGGGTGCAACATCCCACCTACAGGGCATGATATCACACCCACTGAAATACCAGACAATGCTTCCACAGTTTATTTGCATTCCACAACCTCTCCACTGATACTACGCCTACTCTTTGAATGGCATCTCACAGTCGGGTCATAATGTTAAGGCAAAATTTTTTTTCTTTGCCCATACCAAGTCCTCACATCCTCAGTTTCATGACAACCAAACCACCAGTTCTTTCTACTTCATCAGAACTCACACTCTAATGGCAATGGATCTACTGTATCTGGGTACATTCAGATCCACTCTATTGGATGGAATATCTACACAAGAGTTTTGATTTGATACAAGACTCTGTATGCTATCATGCGTAATGTATGTCGACCATCATTTACGTTAGTATACGAAGTATTGCGCATTACTACGATTATTTATTATCACGCCCCTGTATTGGTGTCATCACACCCAATATTTCACTGCTATGCAACACCATTGTATGTAATGAACCTCACTACACTCGACATGGATCCCATCATGATAATTCTAACAAGGCAACGCATCCACATTTCAAGACATCACCAGCTTAATTAACGACATCACATGCATTGCACTCATGACATCACTCCCACTATTTGCTGAAATTTGAATTCCACCCTATTGATGACGTATGGCACTCTGTATGTTAGATATCACACCCTACTTTTTATGTATGACATCTGATGCAACGATACATTTCGGCCACATCCACTCTTCTATGAAATACACCCCGATTTGGAGTCATCAACAGACAGCCAATGCATTCATGACATCACACACACTATATCTGACCACGCACCAGAGATCAACTACAAACGTTTATCTCTCCATCTTACACCCTATATCTGACACTACCATCCGAGTTATAATGTGTCATCAAAACCAAGTGTATCTCAATTATACCACATCAAATTACTCTGCATGACATCACACGTACTCTACCAACTATGTAGGCAGATTTTATCATCGTTGCATGACATCACCTGAAGTTTTATGGACATCCAGAACCCAAATATATGAACATCAAACCCAGACAAGGGTCTTACATCATATTTATTATATATGATAGCCAACCCATACCGCATAAATGACATGGAGCATTTCACCTGTACATCTCACTATGATATTTGCGTACATCACAAACACATGTATCTGTGTCGTAGACACTCTAGTCTCGATGAAATCACCATAAGTATGGCAGATAATACCCATTGGCATACTTATGACATCATACAACACTCCTACACTGTCATCAAATTCATATTGTTTGGACATCAATCCTCATCTTTAAGACATTCACCGCTACTGCATTCATGACAATCAGCTGTCTTATATGTTGCTATCCATACCACGGTTTTAGGACATCTCATCCCCCTATACATCGATCATCACAGAGATTTATCTGTAATGTTTCACACCCACTGGGTTTGTGGAATCCATATCTAATATATATACGAATCAAACCACATTGTGCTGGAGACGCGTTACAAACCAGTAATATCTGACCTGCAATGAGCTCCGTCTCTGTATCTTGTTACATCACTGACATTTATTCTATGACATCACCGACTACATACGACTATGACATGTCAGCTACTCTGTATGCTATGACATCACCTATTATTTTGTGAATAACACCAGTGATTTATCTCTGGGCCCCCCACACACACACCAGTTGGGGACATATCCACTTTAATATATGGCATCACACGCAGTGTTATAACAACACTACCATTGTGTAACTTCACAGCCACTATGTCTGACATCGGGAACGCATTGTATCTGTGTCAACACACGCAATGTACCAATTTTTATATAACCCCAGGTGTATGTATGACATCACAGCCACTATATGTATGACATCATATTTACTACATATGACATCACATTCACCTCTTTATGACCTCACATCACTCTTTATTTATGATATCAAGTCCACTATACCAGCCAATCACATCCAATATATCTGACCCTCACTTCCACAGTATCTGTGTTACTCCACCCACTCTAAGCCAATGATATCACAGCCACTCATTTATCATATCAGAGCAAGTATAACGTCGGGACATATCCTATCCACTCTAATTGATGACATCCTATCCACAATGTATGACAAAATCAAAACACTGTGTGTGTTGATACTCACACTCGCAAATAATGACATCATTTGCACTTCAGATGATACCCTAATCCTCTCTATTTACCCAAAACCACACAATTTATGGTGCATACATCCACTTCATGCATTGATATCACACCCACTGTACGGGACATTGCTCCCACAGTTTCTATTGGCATCATCAATCTCTCCACTGATATCAACGCCTTACTCTTTGCATGACGATCACACTCGCATATGTATGGCAATATTTGCACCATACAAGTCATCACATCCTCAGTTTATGAAATCCAAAACCACAGTTTCTACTGACATCACACACCATCTCTATTTGGCAATTGGATTCCCAACATGTATCGGGTCATCAGATCCACTCTTATTGAGGATATTCACATTCAAACTGTATTATATGAGATCTCATGCACTATGTAAGTCGACATCATATACGTTGTATACGATATGACAGATTTACGATATTTTAACATATCAACAGCCACAGTATCTGTGATCACACACCCAAATTTTCAATGATATCACTATCTTTGTAGGGTATGACCTCACACCCACAACATTGGATACCAATCATAATACATTCTAGCAAGGCATTCGCATCCACATTTATTAATGATCAATCACACGATTACTTACGGGACATCACATGCAATTGCACTCATGACATCACTCCCAATACTTGCTGAATCATTGAATCCACCTATATGAATGAGTCGTCTGGCAACTGTTTGGTAAGATATCACACCCACTTTATGTATGAACATTTGATGCACCGATACATTTGACAACATCCACTCTTTTCTGAATACACACCATTTGGAGTCATCACCATGACATCCACTGCATTCATGACTTCACACACACACTATATCCATGACCCACACACACAAGCCAAAACACGCAACGTTATATCTCCCATCTCACACCACTATATCTGAAACTACCTTCGAGTATCTGTGTCATCAAACCCAGTGTATCAATTATAACCACACACTCTCATCTGCATGACATCACACACTACTCTATGTAGGACAACTTATTTCAGTTATGCATGACATCACCTGAACTCTTTATGACATCAGGACACCTAATATGTGACATCAGCACCGTATATTGCTTGACATCATATCATTATATATGATATCACCCATACCGCTTTAATGACATGACGCCTATTATACCTGACATCTCACCACTATTATATTGACATCACCGCACACTGTATCTGGTGTCTCAGCACACACTGTATCGATGACACCTCACAGCATAAGGCTGAAGTAATCAACACATGGCATACTTATGACATCTCATACACCACTCCTACAATGACATGATACATTCACATTTTGTGACATCAATCCATCATCATTTAAGACATCACATTGCCACTACAGTTCATGACATTAGTTCTCCTATAATTGATTATCATATGTACAACGGTTTAGGACATCTCATCCCCTAACATCTGACATCACAGTATTGACATTTATCTGTAATGTCACACACCACTGGGCTTTGTGAATCCTCATATCCTAATATATTTTGACATCAAACACATGTGTGAGACTATACCAAACAGTATATTCTGACATCATTACCTCCGTATCTGTATTGTGTGACATCACATGAAATCTTACTTCATGACATCCACAGGACCTAAACTCACGAGATGACATTGTCAGTATTCTGTATGACTAGCACATTTCTCTATATTATGTGACATCCACAAATGACTTTATCTATGCTTATCACACACTAATAAGTTTTATGACATATCCATTTCGTACATCTGGCATCACCAACGCAGTCGGGTTCTAACAACACAACCATTGTGTAACTTCACAGCCTCATATGTATGACATCCTACACGCATTGTCTCTTCTGTGTCCAACACACGCAATCGTACACCATTTATATTATCCCAGTGTATGTATGACATCACAGCCACTCTGATGTATACAATCATATGTAACTACTTAGAGCCATCACATTTCACTCGTTAATGACCTCACATCAATTTATTTTATGATATCTAGTCCACTATACCAGCATAACCTCCAATGAATTGACCTCTAGCTTCCCACTGTATCGCTTGTGTTATCCCACCCACTCTAGCAATGATATCACAGCACTCTATGTTATCAATATCTGAGCAAGTATAGTGAGGACATCCTATCCACTTAATTGATGACCTCCTATCCACAACATGATGACATCCATACAACTCACGGTGTGATGTTGACACCCACCCTCGCACAAATACATAACATCCGTTATCATTGCACTTCAGAATGATATTCCTATCCTCCTATTACACCAAACCACCACAATTTAAGGTGCCAACATCCACTTCAGGCATGATATCAACACTCCACTGTACCAGACAATGTCTCCCACAGTTTTCTTTGATTCAAAACCTCTCCACTGCTCTCACGCTCCTAACTCTGTGAATGATAACACACTCGCATATGTCATGGCATTATTTGCACCATACACGTCCTTACATCCTCAGGTTTAATGACCCCCAAAACCACAGTTTTCCACTTCATCACACACACTGAATGTGGCAAGGGATCCACTGTATCCTGGTCATCAGATCCACTTATTGAGGAATATCACACCAACTTGTCTTATGAGATCTCCATCGCGATAAGGTAAGTCGGACATCAAATAACGTTGTATTTCGATATTGCCATTTACTGATATTTTTAATTATCACAAAGACCACTGTATCTGTGACATCGACGACCAATCTTTCACTGATCTCACACCCTATCTGGTACTGTCTGACCTCACACCACGATACATGGATACCACTCATATACATTCTACAGGCATCCGATCCACTATTTCATGACATCCCAGATTATTACGATCATAACATGCATTGCACTCATGACATCACTCTAATAATGCTTGCATGAATCTCACCCTACTTGAATGACGTTTGGCAAATCAGTTTGTAAGTATCAGATTTCAACCACTTTATGTATGACATCTGATGCACGTTACATTTGCCACATCCCCACTCTTTATGGAACTCACACCATTGGAGTCATCACATGTACATCCAACTGCAATTGCAATTGACATCACACACACTATGTCTGACCCACACACGCAAGACAACACAAAACGTTATCTCTCCCATCTCACACCTCTATATCTGACCACTACCCCCAAGTTATCTGTGTATCCAATCCCAGTGTATCAATTATACCACACACTCTCTCTGCATTGACATCACAACTACTCTATGTAGGAAGAACTTTTACCAGTATTGCATGACATCACCTGAAGTCTTTTGGAACCTTCAGAAAAAAACCCATATAGATGACATCACACACAAATACTCCAGTACAATTGGTTACATTCATCATCTCAATCCTTATATGATAGCACCTAACCGCTATAATGACATGACCCCTATTCTACCTGACATCTCAACTATGATATTGGAACCCTCAAGCAAACACAGTTTACTGTGTCGTCATGAAACTCTGTATCGTTGGACATCTCCATGTAGTTTTGGTACGTATCAACACTTCGGCAATACACTTATGACATTCATACACACTCCTACATGATATTCACATTCACATTTTGTGACTATCAATCCTCAATTAAGACATCACAGCCTACTGCACTTCATGCATCAAGTATCTCCTATATTTGATATCATATCTCACGGTTTTTAGGGACTTATCATCCCCTATACATCACTGACCTCACAGATTGATTTATCTGTAATGTCACTCCACACCTGGGTTCGTGAATCCATATCGTAATTTATTCGACATCAATCACACCTGTGCTGAGAGGATACAAACAGTAGTATCTGACATCACTACCTCCGTATCTGTTATTTAGTGACATAACATGGAACTTTTATTCCTGACATCACAACTGGACTACAATACGATTTGGCAAGTCAGCCTACTCTGTATGATATCACATTCATATAGATATGTGACACTTCAAACAGTGACTTTAGACTATGGTTATCCTTACTCACACTATAATGATATGTGACATATCCACTGTCATCTGGCATTCACACGCAGTGTGTTTTAACAACACAACCATTTTAATGTGTTAATTCACAGCACTATGTCTGACATCACACCGCATTGTATAAGCGTGTCAACACACTCAATTGTAACCAACTTATATCTATCCCTGTGATATGTATGACATCACAGCCACTATATGTATGACATCATATTGAATACATATGGACATCACATTCACTCTTTCTGACCACACATCACTTCTATTTCTGATACTCTAGTCCATCTATACAAGCATCAATACAATGTATCCTGACTCTCACTTCCGACTGTAACTGTGTTAATCCCACCCACACTAGCACTGATATCACAGCCACTTTATTTATGCATATCTTAGAGGCAGTTATAACGTGGACATCTATCCCAATCTAATTGATGAACATCCTATCCACAACATATGGACATCACAACTCATGTGTGATGTTGACTACCATCACTCGCCAAATAAATAACATCCTTTGGCACTTCAGATGATATCATATCCTCTCTATTACACGCAAACCACACAAATTATGGTTGCCAAATCCAGCTCTCAGGTTTGATATCACACCCACTGTACGCAGACAGAGCTAACCACAGTTTCTTTGCATCACAACTCTTCCACTGATATCACGCCTACTCTCTTGGAACGACATTCACACATCGGCATATGTATGGCAATATTTGCACAATACAAGTACATCACATTCTCAGTTCATGCCACCACCAACCACAGTTTCTACTTCATCACACACACTTATTTTGGCAATGGATCCACTGTATCTGTGTCCATCCAGAACACATCTATTGAGGAATATCACACCAACATATTGTTTATGCGACTCACATTTGGCTATGTAAGTCGAACTCTACATATACGTTGTATCCGATATTGCATTTATCAATATTTTTAAAACTTACAAGCCACTGTCTATCTGTGGGTCAAACACACCTAATTCTTTCAACTGATATCACACCCTTTGTATGTATGACCTCATCACCCACCACATGGATACTCTATTATGATACATTTACAAGGCATCGCATCCACATTTATGACATTCACAGATTACTTACTACACCACATGCAGTGCACTCCTACATCACTCCCCCTATTGCTGACTCTGAATCCACCCATTTGATTACTCCTGGCAATCTTTGTAAAGATATCACACCCACTTATGTATGACCATCTGATGCACGATACTTTTCGCACTCCACTCTTTATGAACTCACACCAGTTGCCATTTGGAGTCATCACATGCATCCACTGCAATTCATGACATATCAGCACACACTAATCCGAACACACACGCAAGACAAAACAAACGTTAAATCTCCCATCTCGTACCCTATATCTGACACTACCCTCCAGAGTTTTATCTTGTCCCCGCCCCCCCACCCCCCATTCAAAAACCCAGTGTATCAATTATACCACGAGCACACTCTCTCAATGACATCACACGTAGCTCCTATGTAGGAGAGAACTTATTCATATGCATGACATACACCTGAACTCTTTATGACATCAGAAACCCAAATGATAGACACACACTCCCATACAATTGGGTACATCATATCCAACTAGAAGATAGGCACCCATACGGCATTATATGATGACGCCTATTCTACCTCATCTCACCTATTATATTGGACATCACATAACACTGTATCTGTGTCGTCAACACTCTGTATCGATGACATCAACAAAGGTGGAAAGAAATCACACTTGGCATACTTAATGACATCATACACACTCTACATGTCAGAACATCACCTTTTGAGACATAAGTCCTCATCTTTTAGAAGACATCACAGCACTGCATCATGACATCATCTCCATGTTTGAAATCATATCCACGGTTTAGGACATCTCATCCCCTATAACATCTGAACATCACAGATGATTTATCTTAATGGTCAACAACCCATGGTTTTGATCCAAATCTAATAAATTGGAACATCAAACACACTGTGCTGAGACCATACAAATAGTATATCTGACAACAATACCTCCGTATCTGTATTGTGACAACATCACATGAAATTTATCATGGACATCACAACGGACTAACATACGATATTACATGTCAGCTACTCAGTATGATATCACATAACTAAATATATGCACATCACCACAGTGGGACTTTATCTATAAATCACACTCCTATTAAGGTTGTGACATTATCCACTTCATATGGGCAACACACCAGTGTTAATAACAACACAACCTTTGTGTAACTTCACAGCCACTGTGACTGACATCACACCATTGTATCTGTGTCAACACACCAATGTACCAATTTTATATAACCCAGTGTAAGTATGACGTCACAGCCACTATATGATAGACATCATATTACTACATAGGACGATCACATTTTCACTCTTTATGACCTCACAACACTTTTATTTATGATATCTAGTCCCACTATACCAGCCACTCACATCCATGATCTTGCCCTCACTTCACTGTTATCGGTGTATCTCCACCCACTCTACTATGATATCACAGCCACTCTATTGATCATATCAGAGCAAGTATCGTGGGACATCCTATCCAC
Source organism: Odocoileus hemionus (assembly GCA_020976825.1). NCBI lineage: Eukaryota > Metazoa > Chordata > Mammalia > Artiodactyla > Cervidae > Odocoileus > Odocoileus hemionus. The sequence goes on along the minus strand of JAJLRB010001269.1, from coordinate 17,672 downwards.
TCATTGATGACATCCGAATCCACCACATATGACATCCCAACACTTAGAGATAGTATAACACCTACACACGCCAAAAAAATAACATCCGACATATAGCACTTACAGATGAAACCCTATCCTCTCTATTACCCCCAACCACACAATTTATGGTGCAACAACCAACTTCAGTCCAGATATCACACCCACTGCGTACCCTACATTGCTCCCACAGTTTCTTGCAATCACCACCTCTCCACTGATATCACGCCTCCACTTTGAATGTACATCACACTCGGCATATGAATGGCATAATTGCACCATACAACTCATCACATATCCTCAGTTCATGACACCAACCACAGATTCTACTTTCAACACCCACACCTAATTTGGCAATGAGATCCACTGTATCAGGGTCATCAATCCACTCTAATGAATATCACACCAACATTAATTTATGAGATCTCATGCGGTTTATGAAGTCACATCATCTACGTATGTCAACGATATACAATTACTATAATTTTATAATATCACACAGCCACATTGATCTGTGTCAATCACACCCAATCTTTCACTGATAACACACCCTTTGTATTATGACCTCACCCCCACTACATGGATACCATCAAAGAAACCATTCTACAAGCATCGCATCCACATTAATGACATCACAGATAATTACAGACATCACATGCCATTGAATTCATGACTTCACTCCACTCTGTGCCACTTTTGAATCCACCCTATTGAATGACGTCTGGCCATTCATGTATTTAAGAGATTATCACAACCCACTTTATGTATGACAAATTCTGATGCACGTACATTTGGCCACATCCACTCTTTATATGAACTACACCATAGGAGTCATCACATGACATCCCACTGCCATTCATGACACCCCTTTAAAACACTTTTATCTGACCACCTACATCTTCTCTAGACACAACAAACGTGTATATCTCCCATCTCACACTCTATATCTGCCACTACTCCAAGTTATCTGTAGTCATCAAACCCCAGTGTATCATTATACCACACACCCTCTCTGGCATGACATCACACGTACTCTATGTAGGAGAACTTAATTCAGTATGCCATGACATCACATGAACTCTTTATGACATCAGATAACCCCCAAATATATGACATCACACCCAGTACATTGGTTACATCATATCCAATATATATGATAGCACCCATACCGCTTTAATGACATGACGCTCTATTTACTACCTGAATTCACACGATTATATTGGACATCACAAACACTGTATCTGTGTTGTCAGAACACTATGTATCGATGACATCACCATAAGTACTGGAAGTAATCACATTGGCATACTTATGACATCATACACACTCTACATGGACATCACATTCACATTTTGTGACATCAATCCTCATCTTTAAGACATCACCAGTATGCATTCATGACATCAGTTCTCTATATTTTGATATCCATTATCCACGGTTTAGGAACATCATCATCCCCTATACCATATCGACATCACAGATGATTTACTGTAATGTCACACCACTGGGTTTGTGAATCCCATATCTTAATATATTTGACATCAAACACACTGTGCTGAGACGATACAAATAGTTATATTGACATCAATATCCGTATCTGTATTTGTGACATCACATGAAATTTATTCATGACATCACACGGACTACATTACCCGATATGACATGTCAGCTACTCTAGTATGATATCACTTTCACTATATATGAGATATCACAAGTGACTTGTATCTATGATATCACACACTATAAGTTTATGACATATCCATTCATATGGGCATACAAACGCAGTGTTTTATAACAACACAAACATTGTGTAACTTCACGGCCATATCGTCTCTGACATCACACGGATTGTATCTGTGTCAACAACACGCAATGTACAATTTTATATAAAGCCAGTGTATGTATGACGTCACAAGACACTATATGTGTATGACATTCATAAAGTACTACATATAGACATCCACATTCACTTCTTTATGACCTCACTCAATTTCAATTATTTGCTACTTAGTCCACTATTCAAGCCATCTCAATCCAGATGTATCTGCCCTCACTTACCTATGTATCTGTGTTGATCCCAGACCCACTACTAGCCCATGAAATCACAGCCACTCTATACTATCATATAAGAGCAAGTATACGTGGGACCTCCTATCTCACTGTATTGATGACATCCTATCCACCATCATATGGACATCACAATACTGTGTGATGTTGACACCAACGACTCGCCAAATAAAATAACAACATTTGCACTTCAGATGATACCCTATACTCTCTATTCCACCGTAACCACAACTATATGGTGCCAACAGTCCACTTCAGGCATGATACCTCACCACTGTACCAGACATTGCTCCACAGTATCTTTGCCATAACAACTCTCCACTGAATCACACTACCTCTTTGAATGACATCACACTGGCATATGTAAGTAAATATTTGCACCATACAAGTCCAACACAATCCTCAGTTCAGACACCAAACCACTTGTTTCTACTTCTCATCACTCACACTCTATTGGCAATGGATCCCACTGTATCTTGGTCAACAGATCCACTCTATGTGAGGATATCACACCAAGAAGTATTAAAAAAAAAAAATCATTTATAATCTCATGCGCTATGTAAGTTAATATCATATACGTTTTATAGATATGACATTTACGATATATTTTAATTATTCACACAGCCACAGTTTCTGTGTCATCACACCACTATTAACTGATATCCATCCTTAGTATGTTTGACTCACACCAACTACATGGATACCATCATATACAGTCTACACGGCAATCGCATCCACATTTAATGACATCAACAAGATTAACATACGAAATTACATGCATGACACCTCATGGACATCACTCCCACTATTGATGATCTTTGAAATCCACCCTATTGAAGGACGTCTGGCAATCTGTTTGTAAGATATCACACCCATATAATGTATGACATCTGATGCACGATACATTTTGGACATCCACTCATTATGTACTCACACCATTGGAGTCATCTCAAATGACATCCACTGCAATCCATGACATCACACACACTATATCTGACCACACACGCAAGACACAACAACGTTATATTCCCGACTCACACCCTATATCTAGACACTACACCCGAGTTATCAGTGACATCAAACCCCAGTGTAATAATTATACCACACACATTCTCTGCATGAATACACACGTAATCTATGTAGGAGAACTTATTCAGTATGCATGAACATCATCTGAACTCTTTATGACAATCAGAAACCCCAAATATAGGACATCACACACAGTACATTGGTTACATCATATCCGAACATATATATTGATAGAACGCCTATACCGCTTTAAATGACATTGACGCCTGTTCTACCTGACATCTCACTCTATGATCTTGCGACATCACAAACACTGTATCTCTGTCGTCAGTACTCTCTGTATCGATGACATCACCATAAGGTATGGAAGAAATCACACTATGGCATACTTATGACCTCATACACACTCTACATGTCATAAAATTCCAAATTTTGTGCCAATAAAGCCTCATCTTATAAGACATCACAGCTACTGCATTAATGACATCCGTTATCACTATGTTTGATATCAGTTCCACGGTATAGAACACTAACCCCCCATCTATACAGCTGACATCCACAGATGATTTATCTCGTAATGTCACAAACGCCACTGCGGTTTGTGAATCCATGTTCGAATATATTTGCCATCCCAACACTCTGTGCAGAGAAGATACAAATAGTATATATCTGACATCAATACCTCCGTATCTGTATTTGTTGACATCACATGAAATAATTATTCCTGACATCACACGGACATACCTACGATATGACATGTCAGACTACTCTGTATGATATCACATTCACTATATATGTGACATCACAACAATGACTATATCTATGATATACACACTATATGTTTTATGACATATCACTTCATATGGCATCACAACACAGTGTTATTATAACAACACAACCATTGTGTAACTTCACAGCACTATGTTCCTGCTCCCCATCACACGCATTGTATCTGTGTCAACACGCACGCAAGTGTACCAATTTTAATATAACCAGTGTATGTATGAATCACAGCAGCTATTCAGCCACTATATGTATGACATCATATGTACTACATATGGCACACATCCATCTTTATGACCTAACATCACTTTATTTTTGTATCATTAGTCTCACTATACCAGCATCACCATCCAATGCTATCTGACCTCACTTCCACTGTATCCCTGTGTTATCACACCCTCTCTAGCAATGATATCACTGCCACTCTATTTTTCATATTCTAGAGGATGTATACGTGGGGAAATCCCTATCCACTCTATTGTTATGGACATCCTATCCACAACATATGAATATCTCAACACTGTGTGGATGTTGTCACCACACTCGCAATATAAATAACATCATTTGGACTTCGATGATCCCCTACCTCTCTATTACACCAAACCACACAATTTATGTGCAACAGTACCACGTTCAGGCATGATATCAACACCGACTGTACCAGACATATTGCTCCCCACAGAGTTAGTTTCTTTTGCCTATCTCTACAAATCCTCTTCACACTGTATGTATCACACGCCTACTCTTTGAATGACCATCAACACTCAGGCATATTATTGTATTGGCAATATTTTGCCAACCCTAAAATACCAAGTCATCACATCCTCTAGTTCATGACACCTAAACCACAGCTTTCTACTTACATCTACTATTCAATGTATCGCTAATTTTGTAGGCAAATTGGTATTCGTCTGTAGTTCTGTCGGTCTTTTCTAAGATACTTCTCTATTGTAGGATACGATACACCACACCAGACATCGTACTTTTATGAGATAATTCATGCGCTAGGTATATGTCGTTACATCATATTTAACGATCGTCTTTGTACGATATTGCATTTACTCTATGTATTGTATATTACACTGCCACTGTAATCTCGTGTCATTCACACCGATAAAAAAAAAGCAAAAACTTTCTACTGATTAATTCACACCCTTTGTATGTATTGACCTCACACCTCCACTAACCATGGAGACGCATCATATAACATTCTACAGTGGTCTATCGCATCCACATTTTTAATGACATCACAAGTATTAGACATTACGACAATTCCACATGCATTGCCACTCAGATGACATCACTCCCACTATTGCTGACATTGTAATCCACCCTATTGATGACGTCTGGCCATCTGTTGTAAGATTATCAACACTCCCATTTAAATTTATGAACACCTGATGCACGATACTTTCGCCACATCCAATCTTTATGAACTCACACCATTGAGTCATCACATAACATCCACTGCATTCAATGACCATCACACACACTATATTGAAACCAACACACGCAAGACCAAACAAAACTTAATCTCCCATCTCGTACCCTATATCTGACACTACCCTCCGAGTTATCTGGTCATCAAACCCTGTATCAATTATACCACACACACTCTCTGCATGACATCACACGTACCTATGTAAGGAGAACTATTCAGTATACATTAACATCACCATGAACTCTTATGACGATCAGAAACCCAAATAGATGACATCACACCCATACATTGTACATCATACCCAAACATATAATGAGCACCCATACCGCTTTAATGACATGACGCCTCTTCTATTCTACCTGACATCTCACCTATTATATTGACATCACAACACGTATCTGTGTCGTCAGACACTCTGTATCGAGATGACATCACCATAATATGGAAGTTATTCACACTTGGGCATACTTATGCACTCGCAGACAACACTCTACATAGACATCACATTCACATTTTGTGACATCAATCCTCATGCTTTAAGACCTCATCAGCTACTGGCATTCCTGACACAGTTCATTTCACTCTCTAATATTTGATATCATATCCACGGTTTTTAGGACATCTCATTCCTATACATATGGACAATCACAGATGTTTTATCTGTTATTTCACACCCACTGGGTTTGTGAATCCATATCTAATATATTCGACATCAAACTCAACTGTGCTGAGACATACTAAACAGTATACTCTGACATCATTACCGCCGTATCTGTATTTGTGACATCACTATGTAATTATATCATGAAATCTCACGGACTACCATACTATATGACATGTCAGCTTCTCTGTATAATATCCAAATTCACTATATATGTGATTATCACACGATGACTTTATCTATGAATATCACACACTAAAATGCTGTAGACATATCCACTTCATATGGCATCACACGCAGTGTTATAACACCACCAACCATTTGTTTAACCTCACAGCCACTATGTCTGACATCACATCGCATAGTATCAGTGTCAACACACGCAATGTACCAATTTTATATAACCCAGTGTAATGTAGGGGAAACACACAGCCACTATATGTATGACATCATATGTTACTACATATGAACATGCACATTCACTGCTTTATGACATCTCATCACTTTTATTTAATGATATACTAAACTACTGAGTTGCACTCTACCAGGCATTCCCCCCCCCCCCCCCCAACACATCCAATGGAGCTGGCCTCACTTCCCTCTGTATTCTGTGTGTTATATCACCCACACTCTAGCAACTGCCCCCTCCCCCCCCTTATCACAGCCCACTCTATTTATCATATCCATAGCAAGTATAACGTGGGACAACCTAATCCACTCTATTGTTGACAACCTTTCCACAACATATGTCTTCACAAACACTGTGTGATGTTGACACCTACACTCGCCAAAATAAAATAACACTCATTTGCACTTCAGATGATACCCTTTCGCTCTCAATACCCCCCAAACCACACAATTTATTGTGCAACATCCACTTCCAGCATGATATCACACCCACTGTACCAGACATTGCTCCCTATCAGTTTTTCTTTGCCATCACAACCCTCTCCACTGATATCTACGCCTACTCTTTGAATGACATCACACTCGGCATATTGTATGGCAATATTTTGCACCATGACAAGTCATCATATCCCTCATTCATGTCACACAAACCACAGTTTCTTCGTACTTCATCACACACACTCTATTTGGCAATGGATCCACTGTATCTGGTCATCAGATCCACTCTATTGAGAGATATTCACACACCAACAGTATTTAAATGAAGATCTCATGCCGCTATGTAAGTCGACATCCATATACGTTTATACGATATTACATTTACCTCTATTTTTAATATCACAGCCACTGTATCTGTGTCATCACACCCAATCTTTCACTGATATCACACCCTTTGTTTGTATGGACCTCACACCCACTACATGGATACCATCAATATACATTCTACAAGACATCGCATCCACATTTAATGACATCACAGATTACTTACGACATCACGATGCATTGGCACCCCCTCTGCATGACATCACTCACCCACTATTGCTTGCTGACCATTGAATCCACCCTATTGATGACGTCTGGCCATCTGAGTTTGTAGATATATCACACCCACTTTATGGGATGACATCTGATGCACGATACATTTCGCCACATCCACTCTTTATGAACTCACACCATTGGAGTCATCACATGACGTCCACTGCATGTCCATGACATACACACACACTATATCTAGCACACACGCAAGACAAAACAAACGTTTATATCTCCCATCTCATCACCCTATATCTGACACTACCGTCACGAGTTATCTGTGTCCATCAAACCCTGTGTATCGAATTATACCACATCACACTCTCCTGCATGACATCACACGTACTCTATGTAGGAGTAAACTTATTCAGTATGTCAGACATCACCTGAACACTTATGACATCAAAACCCAAATATATGACATCACACAAAGTACATTGGTTACATCATATCCAACATATATGATAAGCACCATACCGCTTTAATGCACATGCGCCTATTCTACGTGACATCTCACCTATTATATTGGACATCTCAAACCCGTATCTGTGTCGTCAACACTCTGTATCGATGACATCACCATAAGTATGGAAGTAAATCACACTTGGCATACTTATGACATCATACACACTCTACATGACATCACATTCACTTTTTGTGACATCAATCTCATTTAAGACATCACGGCTACTGCATTCATGACATCAGTTCTCCTATATTTGAATCATAATCCACGGTTTAGGACACTCATCCCCTATACATCTGACACACGTATTTATCGGGAAAAGTCACACCCCTGGGTTTGTGAATCCAATTCTAATATATTTGACATCAAACACACTGGCTGAGACGATACAAACAGTATATCTGACATCAATAACCCCCGTATCTGTATTTGTGACATCACATGACATTTATTCGTGACATCACACGGACTACATACATTGACATGTAGCTACTTGTATGATATCACATTCACATATAGGACATCACAAAATGACTTATTTTGATACACCACTATATTTTATAAACATCCACTTCAAGGGATCACACGCAGTGTTAAACACACAACCATTGGAAATTTCAAGCACTATGTCGACATCACACCTGTTTGTGTCAACCGGCATGTACCAATTTTATATAACCAGGTATATACGTCACAGCCACTAGTATGACATCATGTAACATATGTCATCACATTCACTCTTAATGACCTACATCACTTTATTTATGATATTATGCACTATACCAGTCTCACACCCAATATATACCTCCTTCCATGTATCGGGTTTATCCCACCATCTAGCAATATATCACAGCCAATCTTTTATCAATCGAGCAGTAACGTGGAACCTATCCCTCTATTGTGACATCCTATCCAAACTTTGACTCACAACCTGTATGAGTTGACACCACACTCGCAATAATAACATCATTTGCCTTCAGATGATATCCACCCTCTCTATTACACCAACCACACAATTTGGTGCAAATCCACTAAGCATGATATACCCGACGTACCAACATTGCTCCACGTTTCTTTGCCTCACACTCTCCACTGATATCACCTACTCTTTGAATGCATCACACTCAGCATATGTATGCAATATATGCACCAACAATCATCACATCCTCGTTCATGCACCAAACCCAAACAGTCTACTTCATATCACACACTCTATTTGGAAATGATCCACTGTACTGGTCACAGATCCACTCTATTGAGATATACACCAACGTATTATGAATCTCATGCCTATGAAGTCGACTCATATCTTTAACATATTACATTTACTCTATTTTTAATACCACCCTGACGTGTCATCACACCCATCTTTCACTGAATCACACCCTTTGTATGATGACCTCACACCCATACATGGAACCATCATATACATTCTCAAGGAAACCATCCACATTTATGACATCACAATTACTTACGACATCACTGAGCACCCCATGACATCACTCCACTATTGCTGACATTGAATCCACCCTTTTGATGACGATGGCATCTGTTTGTAAGATATCACCCCCACTTTATTAGACATCGATGCACATACACTCGCACTCCACTTTATGACTCACCATTGGATCATCACAGACATCCACGCATTCATGACATCACCACACTATAGAGCCACACGCAAGACAAAACAAAGTTATATCTCCCATCTCACCCCCTATTCTGACCTACCTCGATTATCGTTCATCAACCCGTGTATCAAATACCACACACACTCACTGCATGACAGCACACTACTCTATTAGGAGAACTTATCAGTATGCATGACATCACCTAACTCTTTAGACATCAGAAACCAAAATATGACTCACCCCCCAGTACTTTGGTTACTCATATCCAACATATGATAGCCCCCAATACCGTTTTAAATGACTTGACGCCTATTCTACCTGAACTCACCTATTATATTGGACATCAACAAACAATGTATCTTTTCGCAACACCTGTATCGATGACTCCCAAAATGAATAATCACACTTGGCATACTTAGACATCATACACACTCTACATGACTCAATTCACTTTTGTGACATAAATCCTCTCTTAAGACATCACAGCTACGCATTCATGACTCAGTTCTCCTGTATTGTTATTCCACGGTTTTGGACATCCATCCACTATACATCGACATCACAGATGATTTATTTTAAAAGTCCACCCACTGGGTTTGGAATCCATATCTAATATATTTGACATCAACACACTGTGCTGAGACGATACAAACGTATAGCACAGTACCTCCGACTGTATTTGTGACATCACATAAATTTATTCATGACATCAAAGGACTCCCATACGTATGAATTCGCTACTCTTTTTATATCACATTCACTATATATGTGACATCACACAATGACTTATCTATGAATCAACACTATAAGTTTAAGACATATCCACTTCATATGGCTCACATGCAGTGTTATAACAACACAACCATTGTGTAACTTCACAGCCACTATGTCTGACATCACACGCATTCATCTGTGTCAACACACCAATGTACCAATTTATAAAAACCCAGTGTATGTATGACGTCACAGCCACTATATGTATGACATCATATGTACTACATATGACATCACTTTTCCTCTTTATGACCTCACATCACTTTATTAATGAATCAGTCCACTATACCAGCCATCACATCCAAATTTGTATCTGCCTCACTTCCACTGTATCTGTGTTTCCACCCACTCTAGCAATGATATCACAAGCCACTCTATTTATCATATCAGGCAAGTATACGTGGGACATCCTACCACTCTATTGATGACATCCAAATCCACACATATGACATCAAAACCTGTGTATGTTGACACCACACTCGCCAATATAAATAACATCATTTGCACTTCAGATGATATCATATCCTCTCTATTACACCAAACCACACAATTTATGGTGCAACATCCACTTCAGGCATGATATCACACCCACTCTACCAACATTGCTCCCACAGTTTCTTTGCCACACAACCTCTCCCGGGATATCACGCCTACTCTGTGAATGACATCACACTCGGCATATGTATGGCAATATTTGCACCATACAAGTCATCACATCCTCAGTTATGACACCAAACCACAGTTTCTACTTCATCACACACACTCTATTTGGCAATGGATCCACTGTATGGGTCATCAGATCCACTCATTGAGAATCACCCAACATTTTGTGAATCTCTTGCGCATGTAATCACATCATATACGTTGTATACGATATTACATTACTTGTTTTTAATATCACAGCATGTATCTGGTCCACACCAATCTTACGATATCACACCCTTGATGTATGACCTCACACCCACTACATGGTCCATATTACATTCTAAAGGCATCGCATCCACTTTAATGACATCACAAAATACTGAAGACATCACATGCATTGCACTCATGACACACTCCCACTATTGCTGTCATTGAACCCAAATCTATTGATGCCCTCTGGCCATCTTTTGTAAGATAATCACACCCATTTTTATGTATGACATCTGATGCACGATACTTTTTCGTCCACATCCACTTTTTATGAACTCAAAACCATTGGAGTCATCACATGACATCCACTGCATTCATGACATCACACACACTATATCTGACACACACGCAAGACAAAACAAACGTTATATCTCCCATCTCACCCCCTTATCTAACATACCTCCAAGGTATCTGTGTCATAAAACCCCAGGGTATTTATTATAAACCCCACATTTTTTTGATGACTCACACACACTCTATGTAGGACAACTTATTCAGTATGCATGAAATCACCTGAACACTTTATAACATCAGACACCTAAATAAAATGACATCACACCCATTACATTGGTTAATCATATCCAATAATATGAAAAGCACCCATACTGCTTTCATGACATGCGCCAAATCTCCCTGACATCTAAACCCATTATTTGACATCACAAACCGTATCGTGTCGTCAGACACTCTGTATCGATGACATCACCACAAGTATGGAAGTCATCACACTTGCATACATAAGACATCATCCCAAAATCTACATGACATCACATTCACATTTTATGACATCAACCCTCATTTTAAGACATCACAGCCACTTCATTCATGACATCGATTCCTGTAGGGAATCATATAAAGGGTTTTAGGACATCTCCCCCCATATCTCTGATTTACGCCACTTTTTCAAAAATCCACCCCGGGGTTTTTGTGAATCCAATCCAATAATTTGAATCAAAACACTGTGATAGACAATACATAAAAATCAATCACACACCCCGTACTTATAGTCGATCACACCCCCCAGTTTCGGATATAACCAATCTTGTTATTTATACACTACTAGAAGTTTGGGCACATTATGCACCAATACCATCACACACAGGCTTTATGACAACACAACAGGTTTTCATGACATCAAAGACTCTGTCTTATATCACAGCCATTATACTGACTGCAATCCCGTGTTCTACATCCCACCCAATTTTTGAATAAAAGTCCCATTTTTTTTAGATACACACCCAAAAATATGTATGACTTAAAGGGGAAGTCATGTACTCACTTTCACTCTTATGCTCACATCCCTCTATCATCACACGTCGTATTTATTCATCACACACAGTATATCTGATATCCATCCCTGAATTTAGTCATTTTTGTAGTGTTTTGATTATCCCCCACCTGCAATAGGTGATAAAAAAACCAACTTTGTATGACATATATAAATTCTATGTGACATCACACCCACATTTTATGACATCACAAGACGTTTAATAACAACCATACTCTTTTCAAAACATCCACCCACTACGCTGTACATACAGACACTTAACTGTGTAAGACACCTACTTATTTTTGCTCTATCTATAAAAGGACATCCAATGGTATAATAAAAATAAAACCAGTCCGACATCGAGCCATTATATCGGTTAATCATACTCATTGTGTTTATATTAAACAAAAAGTATTAAATCACCCCCTCTGCTTTAAGACACAATGCACGTTATAAATATCAAATCCACTCTAATGCCCTCATATGATTGTTTATGTCAGGGGCCCCCTATTTAAAAGACAAATACCCTGTAAGAACTATCCACTCGAGTGTATACAACACAACATCTTTTTCTGTCTTAAAACCCGGGGTTTTAACTCCATCACATCCATGTATATGTCATAAAACAAAATTTGTCGACGATTCACCCCAAAATATGTAAGAGTTCAAGGTGGTAATTATGCTTCAATGCCTTATACATAAAACAAATCCCACTTTATGAAAACAATCCTTATTTTTATGACATCCTGAACTTTTTTCATGAAATCACACGGATGAATCAAATATGACAGTCAGCTACTCTGTAATATAAATTTTCCTTTATTGGATACCCAACAAACCCCTATGTATCAAAAACTCAAGTTTATGATATTTCCATTCTTTGGGTTGAAAAAGCGTTTATAACAACAAACCTTGTGTAACTTACACCATATGCGAAATCCACGCATGGTTCTGGAAACAGGCAATGTACCAATATCATCAAACCCAGTGTATGATGACATCACAGCCACATATGATGACATCATAGTAACACAAACACAACCCTTTATGCCCTCAACCCCCCACAATTTTATGACACAAGCCCACATACCAGACTCACATTCACTGTATCTGCCCTCATTCCCTGTATCTGTGTATTCCACCCCACTCAACCTGATTCATAGCCATCTATTTACAATCACAAGCAAGTAACATGGGAATTCTTCCCCACTTTTTTTATAATCATACCACAATGTATGACATCACAACAAATGTGTTGTGCCCCATCCCCGCCAGATATATAACATCATTTGCACTTCAGTGACTCATATTTCTCTTTCCCCAAACCACAGGATTTATCTTGCAACCCTTCAGTTATATCCCCCCACTGTCCCAACATTTTTCCCCACCTTTTCTTTGCCTCACAACCTCTCCACTGTATCACGCCAACTCTTTGAAGACTCACACTGGGCCTTGTATGCAACATTTGCCCCATCAATCATCACACCTCAGTTTATGATACCAAACCAAAGATTTCTTACACACACACCTTTTTGACATTTTTATCCCTGTTTGGGGTCATCCATTCACTGTTTTGGGAATCCACCAACATATTTTGGCCCCTGCGCTATTAAGCCGAACATACCTTTGATACGCAACTTTCACTCTTTTTTTAACATACAGCCATTTTTCTGTGTCATCACACCCACTCTTTCAATGATATCACACCCTTTGTATGTATGACCTCACAACCACTACATGTATACCATCATATACATTCTACAAGGCATCACAACCACATTTAATGACATCACAGATTTATTTATGACATCACATGCACTGCACTATGACATCACTCCCACTATTGCTGACCATTGAATCCACCCTCTATTGATGAGGGGTGATGTCTGGGCATTTTGTTGTGTATGATAATCACACCCACTTTATGTTATGGACATCTCGACGGCACTTATAACTTGTTCGCCACATCCATGCCTTCTTTATGAAACTCACAACATGTGGGAGTTGTTCATCACATGACATCCAGTGCTGCATTCTTGGTGGACATCACTGAAACACTATATGTGACCAGACACCACACTAAGGGCAACAAAACACAAGAACGGTAATCTCTTCGCCTCGTCCACACCTCATGTATTCTGACACTATACCTCCAAAGTTGTTATGCTGTTGTCTCAAATACCATGTTGGTATACCTTTATGTACACATAAGCTCACTCGTCTTGTAATCATAACAACTCTCACGTTTGAATTCTAGTGTGGAGACGATGAGCATTCTATATCCAGCGTATGCATGGACTAGTCTCCCTTGGACTGAGCTGCTTCCATATGTGCAACTATGACAACCTAAATGATATGGAACTGTATTCACACCCATTTCTCATATTGCTGACTCATCACACTTTACAAAATTGTATATATGATAGTCAACCTCCATACCCCGAATATCTTGACATGGTATGACATAGACAACACAACCTTATCAGCTTATTACCTAGGCATTCTGCTCTCACCTATTATATGTCCTGGACTATCGACTAAAATACAGCTTTTACCTGTCAGTCGTCAGCACTACTCTGTAATCGATGGCGCGACTAATGACATCACATAAGTATGGAAGTACATCACACTTGGCATACATAATGAACATTCATACACACTCTTACAATCGATTAACATCACATTCACATTTTAATGTGTACATCAATCCTCAATCATTTAAGACATCACAGCCAATGCATTCCAGATGACATCAAGATCTCCTATATTGATACTTCATATCCATGGTTTATCTAGGACATCTCATCCCCTATACTCGTCTGACATTCACAGTGGTCCCTGACTTTTCTCTGTAATTGTCACACCCACTGGATTTTGTGAATCCATATCCAATATATTTGAAATCAACACACATGTCTGTTGAGACAATACAAACACTATAACTGACATCACACACCTCCGTATCTGGTATTTGTGTGATCACAACCTTCTTTTTCAGTGATAACTAACACAAACTGTGTGTATTATATCACACATACTATAGGCTTGGCACATTATGCACTCTTTACCACATCACACAACCATGCTTTATGACATCAACAACATTGAATCGTTCATGACAAAAGAACATCAATCTCACGCTGTCTCACATCACAACCATTTTATCTGACTGCACATCCCACAGTTATTGTCTCTCATCAACACTCGACATTATTGATGATATAAGTCCCATTGTTTGTATGATATCAGATGCCACAATATATATGACTTCATATGAAGTACATGTGACATCACATTCACTCTTGTATGACGTCACATACCTCTGTGACATCAAACACTCTGTATTCATGCCATCACACACAGTATATCTGACATCGCTTCCACTGTAGTTGCATCACTTCTTGCAGTGTGTTGATTATACCACACCTGCAATAGTTGTGATATCAAACCCACTCTATGTATGACATCATATGAATTCTATGTGACATCACACCCCTTCACACTTTCTGACATCACAAGACTGTATTCATGACATCCCATCCACTCTATTCAAAACATCACATCCACTATAGTTGTGACATCACAGACACTATAACTGTGTCAAGACACCTGCTATGTTTTTGACATCAATACTCAGTATATATGACATCTCACATGGTGTATGAATGACAACACAACCACTGTATCCGACATCACAGCCGTTATATCGGTGTAATCATACTCACTTGAATGATTAATATTAGACCCCAAAGTACGTGTGAAATCACACCCACTGCATGTATGACACTATAGGCACGTTATAAGACATCAAATCCACTCTTGATGTCATCATACGATTGTTTACCTGTCATGGCAACAACTATGTTTATGACATCATATCCACTGTATATGAACTCACTCCACTCTGAGTGTATGACTACACAGGCTCTATTTCTGTCTTGAAAACGGTTATAACTGTCATCACATCCACTGTATATGTCACCAAACACACATTGTCGACGACATCACTCCAAATATGTAAGAGTTCACAGGTGGCATATATATGCCATTCATATGCCCTATACATGACAACAAATCCACACTTTATGACAACAATTCTTAGTATTTATGACATCACTTGAACTCTATTCATGACATCACACGGACGATAATACGATATGACATGTCAGCTACTGTGTATGATATCACATTCACTTTATATGGGAGATCACACATTGACCCTATCTATGATATCACACACTCTAATTTTAATGACATATCCACATCATATGGCATGACACGCAGTGTTATAACAACACAACCATTGTGTAACTTCACAGCCACTATGTCTGACATCACACGCATTGTATCTGTGTCAACAGACGCAATGTACCAATATTATCTAAACCAGTGTATGTATGACATCACAGCCACTATATGTATGACATCATATGTGCTACATATGACATCGCATACACTCTTTATGACCTCACATCACTTTATTTATGACATCAAGTCCACTATACCAGACATCACATCCACTGTATCTGACCTCATTCTCACTGTAACTGTGTTATCCACCCACTCTACCAATGATATCACAGCCACTCTATTTATCACTTCACAGCAAGTATAGGTGGGACAAACTATCCACTCTATTTATGACATCATATCCACAATGTATGACATCACAATACTGTGTGTTTTTGACACCACACTCGCCAGATATATAACATCATTTGCACTTCAGATGACATCATATCCTCTCTATTACCCCAAACCACAGAATTTATGTTGCAACATCCACTTCAGGCATGATATCACACCCACTGTACCAGACATTGGTCCCACTGTTTCTATGCCATCACAACCTCTCCACTGATATCACGCCTACTCTTTGAATGACATCACACTCGGCATATGTATGGCAAAATTTGCACCATACAAGTCATCACATCCTCAATTTATGACACCAAACCACAGTTTCTACTTCATCACACACACTCTATTTGACATTGTATCCACTGTATCTGGGTCATCACATCCACTGTATTGAGGACATCACACCAACTATATTTATGAGATCTCATGCGCTATGTAAGACGACATTATATCCGTTGTATACGACATCACATTCACTCTATTTTTAACATCACAGCCACTGTATCTGTGTAATCACACCCACTCTTTCAATGATA
>JAJLRB010001268.1:0-61333 GCA_020976825.1 Odocoileus hemionus | reverse complement strand
GAGGCCTTCTGTTCAGGTGCTGGAGGAAAAGTTGCATTCCGATTGAGTCAAAAATAGGGAATCAGCTCTCATCTCGAGATGATTTGGGGTACCCGGAGCTTTTCTTGAGTGGTGGTGTGCTGAACGTTGGTGTTTACCTCTGGACTATATTTTACTTTTCTATAGCAACCAAGAAATATCTTGTATGTTAGCATTTTATAGATCATTGAACATATTTTATCAAATCATATTATATTGTACATACGTCCATTCCAGTCCAAATATATACTTATATTCATTAAGAGCTCAAAATCTCTTTAGCTCTTCTGCAAGAAAATCCCCTTGTAAGAGTAAGCCAATGTTCAGCAATTAACGCTTTAAAATTGAAATTCATTTGGAAATGACCCAACCATCCAACAAACTTCTACTACTTATTTCAGCACAACTCCAACAACCTGGGTCACTCTGATCACTAGAGACCACTCCAGATTACAGAGAATAGATCATTTTATCAAAAATACAATTCCTTGTAATACAGCTTATCTAAAAGTTTTCATCTCACCTATAAATTTATATTTATATACATATTTATATATATAAATTATATATATATATATATATATATATATATATAGAGAGATATATATATATAGAGAGTTACCTTTTTTGGACAATCGTATCGTACTACCCCAAACCAAGGCATAACAAAATATTATATAATATTGATGACTCAAGAAAAGTCTCTACTACATTAACAAATCATTATATTAAAATCACATTCACAATTAAATAAACATTACACCCAACTTTGAACACCCTTCAGGTCATGAAAATCTGAATCCAAATAGAGCCCTTTAACTCCACACTATCTAAAAACAAAACATACATTGAAACATAGATAATTTTAGATACATAGATTACAGTATGGGAAATAGCAGCATCTAGTCTAGCTTAAAAATTAATGTAACTTTTCATTAGGTTCCAACAAAGATACTTTTGGAGTTGCGACTGTTGGCAGAGGAGAAGCATTTGGAGCAGCCAGGGCATGGCTAACTAGAAAATTTTTGAGATAATTTGTAATGTTTTAATTGAGCCTTTTGTAAAGTTTAATCATTTAATTTATATGTTTATAATAAGTGTTTTGTCTGTTGCTGAATATTGAAGGGATAGAATATACCTTTAAATGGCAGAATTACAGCTTAATAAGAGCGCATAAGGGCTAGAGATCAATTGGAATAGCTTTTCCAGGTTTGGCTGCTCATTTAACATTTTCTTTGACCCGGAGCCAAAATTTATAAGTCAAAACTGCATTTATGAGGAAACTAAGGATTATGTTCAACTACTGTTTGAAGGCAAGCCTCTATTCATTGGCATGAAACCAGATGTACCTGAAATGTAAAGAAGTGGTGAAGTAAAGTAGAAAAATAATGGGGCTGGCCAGCTTTTTAACCCAAGCCTTAGTCTTTACAGACCTCAATAGGTCCATGAGTCACTCCACCAGATATAGCACGTATACCAGTGTCCCTGTTCTTTAGCCACATTTGCTGGGGTCCTTTAATGAACCAGAACCTTGTGGTATACGGAGTTGGCGATCAGAAAGTAAAAGAGAGAGATAAGGAGGGCTGATATCCCTTGGTTTACACAAGGACCAATATTTTTCTTGACACACAGGGCTTGCATCACTCACCACAAGGTACCAGGCACCCACTCGAGTGAGTCTTAGAAGCCCGGGCAGAAAAGTTAGCATGGCGGGTCTCCACGCTCCAGAAAGTCAGCCAGAAAAAGATAGAGAGAGAGAGAGAAAAGAGAGAGAGAGAGAGAACAAAAAAAGACCCGGGACCTAAGGTCTAATGGAACAAAGGTGCTTTAATGATTTTTCTATGAGTTTTATACAGGCTGCAGTACACAGAGAAATTTCTTTCGGGAATTATAGAGTTCAGCAAACCAAACAAATTTGCAACGGTTCCCAAGGGAACAAGGAGTAATGTTAGTCACAATGTCAGGAGACAATCCATATCTCAAGAAAGGGGAAGGGGACTAAGCAGTTTTGTCTAAAGAGTTGCTCTGCTGAACTTGGTGTTCCTCTGGACTTTGGACTGTGTTCTCGTGGATTCTCTGTTGTTGTTTAAAGGAAGTCAAGCAACTTCTCGTGTTGGAAGGGGAATTCGGGATGGCTCTGGAGCACATGCAGGGGAATCTGGACTCATCTCGAGTTGATTTGCAGAACACGGAGCCCTTTCGTGTTGCTGCGGTGATATCAGGGTTCCTCTAGACTTCTGACAGTGTTCTTGGGGACTCTCTGAAGTTCCATCCAGGAAGCCCAGACTCCTTTCATGTTTGATGGGGAAGACGGAATTTCTCTGCATGCAATGCAGGGGAATCGGGCCTCCTCTGGCAGCGAGGGGGAAGTCTCGTGGTTTTTCTCGAGTTGCGGTGAGAACCTGTGGTATACTCTCGTGTTAGGACGTGGATGGCCCTTCAAAACTTGTGTTTATTCAGCGATGTCAGGACTCATGTCTAGTTACCAGGAACACATCGGGATTCTCCTCGAGGATTGGCAGGGCAATAGGGATGCCTCTTTAGTTGAGACTTGGGACTCAGCTTCCCTTTCCAGGTGCCACAGGGATATTGGGATTCCTATCAATTTTCAATAGGACACAGGCATCTTCTCTTTTGGAAGCATTGAACTCCAGTTCCTTTCGAATTTTCAAAGTGATGTGAGGCCTCCTGTCGAGATGAGATGGGGAACTAGTTCTTTCTCTAAAGACTCCACGGGGGATTCAGACATCCCTTCACCATGTGAAATGAAAGACGATCCTGCATTCAAATCACTGCAGGGAAATCCGGCCTTATTTCGAGTCAGGGCATCACGGTGTCCATTCCACTTGGGGCAGAAAACTCAGGGTCTCTCCTACATTCCTATAGCTGAGAAACTCCTCGTCTTGAGGTGCTGTAGAAAGTTGGCATTCATGTGAGTCGACCCCATTTAATCATCTCTACTCTCGAGATGATTTGTGGTACACGGAGCTTGTCTCGAGTTGCTGTGCTGAACTTGGTGTTCCTCTAGAGTTGGGACCGTGTTCCGGGTTATCTCCGGAGTTGATTAAGGAAAGACAAGCCACTTGTTGTGTTTGACGTTGACGACGGAAAGGCTCTGGATCTAATGCAGGGTATTCCCGGCCTCATCTCGAGATGATTTGAGGGTACACGGAATGCTTTCATGCTGCTGTTGTGACTTCTGGGTCCCTCTATAATTGTGTCAGTGTTCTTGGGGACTCTCTGGAGCTCCATCATCGAGGAAGTCAAGGCTCCTCTTTTTTTTTTTTCTTTTCTTTTTTTTTTTTTTTTTTGCTCCTTTCTTTCTGACGAGAAACACGAAAGTTATTCTACAATCTATGAATGGGGAATCGAGCCTCTTCTCACAGCGCTGGGAAGCTTCATGGTTTTTTCTCGTGTTGCAGCTCGAACCTTGGGAATATTCTCGAGTTAAGATGGGGATGGTCCTCCAAAACTCGGGTTTGTTCAGCGACGTCAGTACTCCTGTCTAGTTGCTTGGGACACCTCGATATTCTCGTCAACGCGCTTAGGAGGGCATTAGGGACGCCTCTCGAGGTGAGGCGTGAGACCCAGGTTCCCTTTCCAGTTGCCACAATGATATTGGAATTCCTGTCACTTTTCAAGCAGACTCAGGCCTCATTTCCTTGTGAAACATTGAACTCATTGAACTCGGGGTTCCTTTCGCGTTGTCAAAGGGATGTGAGGCATCCCGTCGAGATGAGGTGGTGAACTAGGGCTTTCTATAGGGTCTTCACAGGGAATTCAGACATCTCTTCATCTTGTGAGATGAAAGACGAGCCTGCATTCAAGACACTGCAGGGAAATCTGGCCTTATTTCCAGTCAGGGCACCTCGCTGTCCGTTCTTCTTCTTGAGGCAGCATACTCAGATTCCCCCTCACATACCTACTGCTGAGAGATGCCTCATCTTAAGGAGCTTGTGGAATGTCTTCATTCCTCTTGAGTAGATGCCAGGGGAATCCACTCTCATCTTGAGATGATTTGGGATACACGGAGTTTTTCTCGAGTTGCCGTGCTGAAATTTGTGCTCTTCTAGACTTTGGTTGTTGTTTTCGGGGAATCTCTGGAGTTGTCTAAGGAAGGAAGTTAAGCCCCTTGTCGTGTTTGATGGGTAATGTGGGATGGCTCTGGAGCCAATGCAGGGCAATCGGGCCTCATCTTGAGTTGATTTTGGGTACACGGGATCTCTTTCGTGTTGCTGCGATGACCTCAGGGCCCCTTTAGGCTTTGTGACAGTGTACTTTGGGATTCTCTGGTGTTCCATCCAGGAAGTCCAGTCTCCTTTCGTGCTTGACGTGGAACAAGGAATTTCTCTGCACCCAGTGCAGGGGAATCGGACATCATCAGCCGGCGAGGGGGAAGTCTCGCCGTTTTTCTCGAGTTGGGCGGGAAGCAGGGGGTGTATTCTCGAGTTAGGACTTGGGTGGCCCTTCAAAATTCGAGTTTGTTCAGCGAAGTCAGGACTCATGTCTAGTTGCGAGGGACACCTCGAGATTCTCACCGAGGCTTGGCAGAGCAATCGGGATGCCTCTTTAGGTGAGACTTGAGACCCATGGTCCCTTTCAGTTCCCACAGTGATTGTCGGATTCCTATCAATTTTTCAGAGGAGTCAGGCTTGTTGTCCTTTGGACGCATTGAACTCCAAGACCTCTCAAATTTCAAGGGGATGTGATGCCTCCTGTCGAGCTGAGGCGGGGAAATAGGGCTTTCTCTAAAGACTCCACAGGGGATTCACACATCTCTTCATCTTGGGAGATGAAAGACTAGCCTGCATTCAAGTCACTGGAGGGAAATCCGGCCATATTTCGAGTCACAGCATCTCGGTGTTCATTCCAATTGAGGCAGCAACCTCAGGGGCCCTCTCACATATCTATAGCTAAGAGAGGCCTTCTGTTCAGGTGCTGGAGGAAAGTTGCATTCCGATTGAGTCAAAAATAGGGAATCAGCTCTCATCTCGAGATGATTTGGGGTACCCGGAGCTTTTCTTGAGTTGGTGTGCTGAACGTGGTGTACCTCTGGACTATATTTTACTTTTCTATAGCAACCAAGAAATATCTTGTATGTTAGCATTTTATAGATCATTGAACATATTTATCAAATCATTTATATTGTACACACGTCCATTCCAGTCCAAATATATACTTATATTCATTAAGAGCTCAAAATCACTTTAGCTCTTCTGCAAGAAAATCCCCTTGTAAGAGTAAGCCAATGTTCAGCAATTAACGCTTTAAAATTGAAATTCATTTGGAAATGACCCAACCATCCAACAAACTTCTACTACATATTTCAGCACAACTCCAACAACCTGGGTCACTCTGATCTATAGAGACCACTCCACATTACAGAGAATAGATCATTTTATCAAAAATACAATTCCTTGTAATACAGCTTATCTAAAATTTTCATCTCACCTATAAATTTATATATATATATATATATATATATATATATATATATATATATATATATATATATAGAGAGAGAGAGAGAGAGAGAGAGAGAGTTACCTTTTTGTGGACAATCGTATCGTACCCCAAACCAAGGCATAACAAAATATTATATAATATTGATGACTCAAGAAAAGTCTCTACTACATTAACAAATCATTATATTAAAATCACATTCACAATTAAATAAACATTACCCCAACTTTGAACACCCTTCAAGTCATGAAAAGCTGAATCCAAATAGAGCCCTTTAACTCCACACTATCTAAAAACAAAACATACATTGAAACTTAGATAATTTCAGATACATAGATTACAGTATATGAAATAGCAGCATCTAGTCTAGCTTTAAAAATTAATGTAACTTTTCATTAGGTTCCAACAAAGATACTTTTGGAGTTGCGACTGTTGGCAGAGGGGAAGCATTTGGAGCAGCCAGGGCATGGCTAACTAGAAAATTTTGAGATAATTTGTAATGTTTTAATTGAGCCTTTTGTAAAGCTTACTCATTTAATTTATATGTTTTATAATAAGTGTTTTTGTCTGTTGCTGAATATTGAAGGGATAGAATATACCTTTAAATGGCAGAATTACAGGCTTAATAAGAGCGCATAAGGGCTAGAGATCAATTGGAATAGCTTTTCCAGGTTTGGCTGCACATTTAACATTTTCTTTGACCGGAGCCAAATTTATAAGTCAAAACTGCATTTATAAGGAAACTAAGGATTATGTTCAACTACTGTTTGAAGGCAAGCCTCTATTCATTGGCATGAAACCAGATGTACCTGAAATGTAAAGAAGTGGTGAAGTAAAGTAGAAAAATAATGGGGCTGGCCAGCCTTTTAACCCAAGCCTTAGTCTTTACAGACCTCAATAGGTCCATGAGTCACTCCACCAGATATAGCACGTATACCAGTGTCCCTGTTCTTTAGCCACATTTGCTGGGGTCCTTTAATGAACCAGAACCTTGTGGTACGGAGTTGGCGATCAGAAAGTAAAAGAGAGAAGGGGGCTGATATCCCTTGGTTTACACAAAGGACCAATATTTTTCTTGACACAGGGCTTGCATCACTCACCAAGGTACCAGGCACCCACTCGAGTGAGTCTTAGAAGCCCGGGCAGAAAAGTTAGCATGGCGGGTCTCCACGCTCCAGAAAGTCAGCCAGAAAAAGATAGAGAGAGAGAGAAAAAGAGAGAGAGAGAGACAAAAAAAGACCCGGGGAAATAAGGTCTAATGGAACAAAGGTGCTTTAATGAATTTTTCTATGAGTTTATACAGGCTGCAGTACAAGAAATTTCTTTCGGGAATTATAGAGTTCAGCAAACCAAACAAATTGCAATGGTTTCCCAAGGGAACAAGGAGTAATGTTAGTCACAATGTCAGGAGAAAATCCATATCTCAAGAAAGGGGAAGGGGACTAAGCAGTTTTGTCTTAAAGAGTTGCTCTGCTGAACTTGGTGTTCCTCTGGACTTTGGACTGTGTTCTCGTGGATTCTCTGTTGTTGTTTAAAGGAAGTCAAGCAACTTCTCGTGTTGGAAGGGGAATTCGGGATGGCTCTGGAGCACATGCAGGGGAATCTGGACTCATCTCGAGTTGATTTGCAGAACACGGAGCCCTTTCGTGTTGCTGCGGTGATATCAGGGTTCCTCTAGACTTCTGACAGTGTTCTTGGGGACTCTCTGAAGTTCCATCCAGGAAGCCCAGACTCCTTTCATGTTTGATGGGGAAGACGGAATTTCTCTGCATGCAATGCAGGGGAATCGGGCCTCCTCTGGCAGCGAGGGGGAAGTCTCATGGTTTTTCTCGAGTTGCGGTGAGAACCTGTGGTATACTCTCGTGTTAGGACGTGGATGGCCCCTTCAAAACTTGTGTTTATTCAGCGATGTCAGGACTCATGTCTAGTTACCAGGAACACATCGGGATTCTCCTCGAGGATTGGCAGGGCAATAGGGATGCCTCTTTAGTTGAGACTTGGGACTCAGCTTCCCTTTCCAGGTGCCACAGGGATGTTGGGATTCCTATCAATTTTCAATAGGACACAGGCATCTTCTCTTTTGGAAGCATTGAACTCCACGTTCCTTTCGAATTTTCAAAGTGATGTGAGGCCTCCTGTCGAGATGAGATGGGGAACTAGTTCTTTCTCTAAAGACTCCACGGGGGATTCAGACATCCCTTCACCATGTGAAATGAAAGACGATCCTGCATTCAAATCACTGCAGGGAAATCCGGCCTTATTTCGAGTCAGGGCATCACGGTGTCCATTCCACTTGGGGCAGAAAACTCAGGGTCTCTCCTACATTCCTATAGCTGAGAAACTCCCTCGTCTTGAGGTGCTGTAGAAAGTTGGCATTCATGTGAGTCGACCCCATTTAATCATCTCTACTCTCGAGATGATTTGTGGTACACGGAGCTTGTCTCGAGTTGCTGTGCTGAACTTGGTGTTCCTCTAGAGTTGGGACCGTGTTCCGGGTTATCTCCGGAGTTGATTAAGGAAAGACCAGCCACTTGTTGTGTTTGACGTTGACGACGGAAAGGCTCTGGATCTAATGCAGGGTATTCCGGCCTCATCTCGAGATGTTTTGAGGGTACACGGAATGCTTTCATGCTGCTGTTGTGACTTCTGGGTCCCTCTATAATTGTGTCAGTGTTCTTGGGGACTCTCTGGAGCTCCATCGAGGAAGTCAAGGCTCCTTTCTTTTTCTTTTCATTTTTTTTTTTTTTTTTGCTCCTTTCTTTCTGACGAGAAAACTTGACGAAGTTATTCTACAATCTATGAATGGGAATCGAGCCTCTTCTCACAACGCTGGGAAGCTTCATAGGTTTTTCTCGTGTTGCAGCTCGAACCTTGGGAATATTCTCGAGTTAAGATGGGGATGGTCCTCCAAAACTCGGGTTTGTTCAGCGACGTCAGTACTCCTGTCTAGTTGCTTGGGACACCTCGATATTCTCGTCAACGCTTAGGAGGGCATTAGGGACGCCTCTCGAGGTGAGGCGTGAGACCCAGGTTCCCTTTCCAGTTGCCACAATGATATTGGAATTCCTGTCACTTTTCAAGCAGACTCAGGCCTCATTTCCTTGTGAAACATTGAACTCATTGAACTCGGGGTTCCTTTCGCGTTGTCCAAGGGATGTGAGGCATCCCGTCGAGATGAGGTGGTGAACTAGGGCTTTCTATAGGGTCTTCACAGGGAATTCAGACATCTCTTCATCTTGTGAGATGAAAGACGAGCCTGCATTCAAGACACTGCAGGGAAATCTGGCCTTATTTCCAGTCAGGGCACCTCGCTGTCCGTTCTTCTTGAGGCAGCATACTCAGATTCCCCCTCACATACCTACTGCTGAGAGATGCCTCATCTTAAGGAGCTTGTGGAATGTCTTCATTCCTCTTGAGTAGATGCCAGGGAATCCACTCTCATCTTGAGATGATTTGGGATACACGGAGTTTTTCTCGAGTTGCCGTGCTGAAATTTGTGCTCTTCTAGACTTTGGTTGTTGTTTTCGGGGAATCTCTGGAGTTGTCTAAAGGAAGTTAAGCCCCTTGTCGTGTTTGATGGGTAATGTGGGATGGCTCTGGAGCCAATGCAGGGCAATCGGGCCTCATCTTGAGTTGATTTTGGGTACACGGATCTCTTTCGTGTTGCTGCGATGACCTCAGGGCCCTTTAGGCTTGTGACAGTGTACTTTGGGATTCTCTGGTGTTCCATCCAGGAAGTCCAGTCTCCTTCGTCGTGCTTGACGTGGAACAAGGAATTTCTCTGCACCCAGTGCAGGGGAATCGGACATCATCAGCCGGCGAGGGGGAAGTCTCGCCGTTTTTTCTCGAGTTGTGCGGCGAGAAGCAGGGGTGTATTCTCGAGTTAGGACTTGGGTGGCCCTTCAAAATTCGAGTTTGTTCAGCGAAGTCAGGACTCATGTCTAGTTGCGAGGGACACCTCGAGATTCTCACCGAGGCTTGGCAGAGCAATCGGGATGCCTCTTTAGGTGAGACTTGAGACCCATGGTCCCTTTCAGTTCCCACAGTGATTGTCGGATTCCTATCAATTTTTCAGAGGAGTCAGGCTTGTTGTCCTTTGGACGCATTGAACTCCAAGACCTCTCAAAATTTCAAGGGGATGTGAGGCCTCCTGTCGAGCTGAGGCGGGGAAATAGGGCTTTCTCTAAAGACTCCACAGGGGATTCACACATCTCTTCATCTTGGGAGATGAAAGACTAGCCTGCATTCAAGTCACTGGAGGGAAATCCGGCCATATTTCGAGTCACAGCATCTCGGTGTTCATTCCAATTGAGGCAGCAACCTCAGGGCCCTCTCACATATCTATAGCTAAGAGAGGCCTTCTGTTCAGGTGCTGGAGGAAAGTTGCATTCCGATTGAGTCAAAAATAGGGAATCAGCTCTCATCTCGAGATGATTTGGGGTACCCGGAGCTTTTCTTGAGTTGGTGTGCTGAACGTGGTGTACCTCTGGACTATATTTTACTTTTCTATAGCAACCAAGAAATATCTTGTATGTTAGCATTTTATAGATCATTGAACATATTTATCAAATCATATTATATTGTACACACGTCCATTCCAGTCCAAATATATACTTATATTCATTAAGAGCTCAAAATCACTTTAGCTCTTCTGCAAGAAAATCCCCTTGTAAGAGTAAGCCAATGTTCAGCAATTAACGCTTTAAAATTGAAATTCATTTGGAAATGACCCAACCATCCAACAAACTTCTACTACATATTTCAGCACAACTCCAACAACCTGGGTCACTCTGATCTCTAGAGACCACTCCACATTACAGAGAATAGATCATTTTATCAAAAATACAATTCCTTGTAATACAGCTTATCTAACCTATAAATCTCACCTATAATATATATATATATATATATATATATATATATATATATATATATATATATATATATATATATAGAGAGAGAGAGAGAGAGAGAGAGAGAGAGAGAGAGAGAGTTACCTTTTTTTGGACAATCGTATCGTACCCCAAACCAAGGCATAACAAAATATTATATAATATTGATGACTCAAGAAAAGTCTCTACTTCATTAACAAATCATTATATTAAAATCACATTCACAATTAAATAAACATTACACCCAACTTTGAACACCCTTCAAGTCATGAAAAGCTGAATCCAAATAGAGCCCTTTAACTCCACACTATCTAAAAACAAAACATACATTGAAACTTAGATAATTTCAGATACATAGATTACAGTATATGAAATAGCAGCATCTAGTCTAGCTTAAAAATTAATGTAACTTTTCATTAGGTTCCAACAAAGATACTTTTGGAGTTGCGACTGTTGGCAGAGGGGAAGCATTTGGAGCAGCCAGGGCATGGCTAACTAGAAAATTTTGAGATAATTTGTAATGTTTTAATTGAGCCTTTTGTAAAGCTTACTCATTTAATTTATATGTTTATAATAAGTGTTTTGTCTGTTGCTGAATATTGAAGGGATAGAATATACCTTTAAATGGCAGAATTACAAGCTTAATAAGAGCGCATAAGGGCTAGAGATCAATTGGAATAGCTTTTCCAGGTTTGGCTGCACATTTAACATTTTCTTTGACCCGGAGCCAAATTTATAAGTCAAAACTGCATTTATAAGGAAACTAAGGATTATGTTCAACTACTGTTTGAAGGCAAGCCTCTATTCATTGGCATGAAACCAGATGTACCTGAAATGTAAAGAAGTGGTGAAGTAAAGTAGAAAAATAATGGGGCTGGCCAGCCTTTTAACCCAAGCCTTAGTCTTTACAGACCTCAATAGGTCCATGAGTCACTCCACCAGATATAGCACGTATACCAGTGTCCCTGTTCTTTAGCCACATTTGCTGGGGTCCTTTAATGAACCAGAACCTTGTGGTACGGAGTTGGCGATCAGAAAGTAAAAGAGAGAAGGGGGCTGATATCCCTTGGTTTACACAAAGGACCAATATTTGTCTTGACACAGGGCTTGCATCACTCACCAAGGTACCAGGCACCCACTCGAGTGAGTCTTAGAAGCCCGGGCAGAAAAGTTAGCATGGCGGGTCTCCACGCTCCAGAAAGTCAGCCAGAAAAAGATAGAGAGAGAGAGAAAAAGAGAGAGAGAGAGACAAAAAAAGACCCGGGGAAATAAGGTCTAATGGAACAAAGGTGCTTTAATGAATTTTCTATGAGTTTATACAGGCTGCAGTACAAGAAATTTCTTTCGGGAATTATAGAGTTCAGCAAACCAAACAAATTGCAATGGTTCCCAAGGGAACAAGGAGTAATGTTAGTCACAATGTCAGGAGAAAATCCATATCTCAAGAAAGGGGAAGGGGACTAAGCAGTTTTTTCTTAAAGAGTTGCTCTGCTGAACTTGGTGTTCCTCTGGACTTTGGACTGTGTTCTCGTGGATTCCCTGTTGTTGTTTAAAGGAAGTCAAGCAACTTCTCGTGTTGGAAGTGGAATTCGGGATGGCTCTGGAGCACATGCAGGGGAATCTGGACTCATCTCGAGTTGATTTGCAGAACACGGAGCCCTTTCGTGTTGCTGCGGTGATATCAGGGTTCCTCTAGACTTCTGACAGTGTTCTTGGGGACTCTCTGAAGTTCCATCCAGGAAGCCCAGACTCCTTTCATGTTTGATGGGGAAGACGGAATTTCTCTGCATGCAATGCAGGGGAATCGGGCCTCCTCTGGCAGCGAGGGGGAAGTCTCATGGTTTTTCTCGAGTTGCGGTGAGAACCTGTGGTATACTCTCGTGTTAGGACGTGGATGTCCCTTTAAAACTTGTGTTTATTCAGCGATGTCAGGACTCATGTCTAGTTACCAGGAACACATCGGGATTCTCCTCGAGGATTGGCAGGGCAATAGGGATGCCTCTTTAGTTGAGACTTGGGACTCAGCTTCCCTTTCCAGGTGCCACAGGGATGTTGGGATTCCTATCAATTTTCAATAGGACACAGGCATCTTCTCTTTTGGAAGCATTGAACTCCACGTTCCTTTCGAATTTTCAAAGTGATGTGAGGCCTCCTGTCGAGATGAGATGGGGAACTAGTTCTTTCTCTAAAGACTCCACGGGGGATTCAGACATCCCTTCACCATGTGAAATGAAAGACGATCCTGCATTCAAATCACTGCAGGGAAATCCGGCCTTATTTCGAGTCAGGGCATCACGGTGTCCATTCCACTTGGGGCAGAAAACTCAGGGTCTCTCCTACATTCCTATAGCTGAGAAACTCCTCGTCTTGAGGTGCTGTAGAAAGTTGGCATTCATGTGAGTCGACCCCATTTAATCATCTCTACTCTCGAGATGATTTGTGGTACACGGAGCTTGTCTCGAGTTGCTGTGCTGAACTTGGTGTTCCTCTAGAGTTGGGACCGTGTTCCGGGTTATCTCCGGAGTTGATTAAGGAAAGACCAGCCACTTGTTGTGTTTGACGTTGACGACGGAAAGGCTCTGGATCTAATGCAGGGTATTCCGGCCTCATCTCGAGATGTTTTGAGGGTACACGGAATGCTTTCATGCTGCTGTTGTGACTTCTGGGTCCCTCTATAATTGTGTCAGTGTTCTTGGGGACTCTCTGGAGCTCCATCGAGGAAGTCAAGGCTCCTTTCTTTTTCTTTTCTTTTTTTTTTTTTTTTTTTTGCTCCTTTCTTTCTGACGAGAAACACGAAGTTATTCTACAATCTATGAATGGGAATCGAGCCTCTTCTCACAACGCTGGGAAGCTTCATAGTTTTTCTCGTGTTGCAGCTCCAACCTTGGGAATATTCTCAAGTTAAGATGGGGATGGTCCTCCAAAACTCGGGTTTGTTCAGCGACGTCAGTACTCCTGTCTAGTTGCTTAGGGACACCTCGATATTCTCGTCAACGTTAGGAGGGCATTAGGGACGCCTCTCGAGGTGAGGCGTGAGACCCAGGTTCCCTTTCCAGTTGCCACAATGGTATTGGAAATCCTGTCACTTTTCAAGCAGACTCAGGCTTCATTTCCTTGTGAAACATTGAACTCATTGAACTCGGGGTTACTTTCGCGTTGTCCAAGGGATGTGAGGCATCCCCGTCGAGATGAGGTGGTGAACTAGGGCTTTCTATAGGGTCTTCACAGGGAATTCAGACATCTCTTCATCTTGTGAGATGAAAGACGAGCCTGCATTCAAGACACTGCAGGGAAATCTGGCCTTATTTCCAGTCAGGGCACCTCGCTGTCCGTTCTTCTTGAGGCAGCATACTCAGATTCCCCCTCACATACCTACTGCTGAGAGATGCCTCATCTTAAGGAGCTTGTGGAATGTCTTCATTCCTCTTGAGTAGATGCCAGGGAATCCACTCTCATCTTGAGATGATTTGGGATACACGGAGTTTTTTTCTCGAGTTGCCGTGCTGAAATTTGTGCTCTTCTAGACTTTGGTTGTTGTTTTCGGGGAATCTCTGGAGTTGTCTAAAGGAAGTTAAGCCCCTTGTCGTGTTTGATGGGTAATGTGGGATGGCTCTGGAGCCAATGCAGGGCAATCGGGCCTCATCTTGAGTTGATTTTGGGTACACGGATCTCTTTCGTGTTGCTGCGATGACCTCAGGGCCCCTTTAGGCTTGTGACAGTGTACTTTGGGATTCTCTGGTTTTCCATCCAGGAAGTCCAGTCTCCTCTCGTGCTTGACGTGGAACAAGGAATTTCTCTGCACCCAGTGCAGGGGAATCGGACATCATCAGCCGGCGAGGGGGAAGTCTCGCCGTTCTTCTCGAGTTGTGGCGAGAAGCAGGGGTGTATTCTCGAGTTAGGACTTGGGTGGCCCTTCAAAATTCGAGTTTGTTCAGCGAAGTCAGGACTCATGTCTAGTTGCGAGGGACACCTCGAGATTCTCACCGAGGCTTGGCAGAGCAATCGGGATACCTCTTTAGGTGAGACTTGAGACCCATGGTCCCTTTCAGTTCCCACAGTGATTGTCGGATTCCTATCAATTTTTCAGAGGAGTCAGGCTTGTTGTCCTTTGGACGCATTGAACTCCAAGACCTCTCAAAATTTCAAGGGGATGTGAGGCCTCCTGTCGAGCTTAGGGGGGGGAAATAGGGCTTTCTCTAAAGACTCCACAGGGGATTCACACATCTCTTCATCTTGGGAGATGAAAGACTAGCCTGCATTCAAGTCACTGGAGGGAAATCCGGCCATATTTCGAGTCACAGCATCTCGGTGTTCATTCCAATTGAGGCAGCAACCTCAGGGGCCCTCTCACATATCTATAGCTAAGAGAGGCCTTCTGTTCAGGTGCTGGAGGAAAGTTGCATTCCGATTGAGTCAAAAATAGGGAATCAGCTCTCATCTCGAGATGATTTGGGGTACCCGGAGCTTTTCTTGAGTTGGTGTGCTGAACGTGGTGTACCTCTGGACTATATTTTACTTTTCTATAGCAACCAAGAAATATCTTGTATGTTAGCATTTTATAGATCATTGAACATATTTATCAAATCGTATTATATTGTACACACGTCCATTCCAGTCCAAATATATACTTATACTCATTAAGAGCTCAAAATCACTTTAGCTCTTCTGCAAGAAAATCCCCTTGTAAGAGTAAGCCAATGTTCAGCAATTAACGCTTTAAAATTGAAATTCATTTGGAAATGACCCAACCATCCAACAAACTTCTACTACATATTTCTACTACATATTTCAGCACAACTCTAACAACCTGGGTCACTCTGATCTATAGAGACCACTCCACATTACAGAGAATAGATCATTTTATCAAAAATACAATTCCTTGTAATACAGCTTATCTAAAATTTTCATCTCACCTATAAATTTATATATATATATATATATATATATATATATATATATATATATATAGAGAGAGAGAGAGAGAGAGAGAGAGAGAGAGTTACCTTTTTGTGGACAATCGTATCGTACCCCAAACCTAGGCATAACAAAATATTATATAATATTGATGACTCAAGAAAAGTCTCTACTTCATTAACAAATCATTTATATTAAAATCACATTCACAATTAAATAAACATTACCCCCAACTTTGAACACCCTTCAAGTCATGAAAAGCTGAATCCAAATAGAGCCCTTTAACTCCACACTATCTAGAAACAAAACATACATTGAAACTTAGATAATTTCAGATACATAGATTACAGTAAATGAAATAGCAGCATCTAGTCTAGCTTAAAAATTAATGTAACTTTTCATTAGGTTCCAACAAAGATACTTTTGGAGTTGCGACTGTTGGCAGAGGGGAAGCATTTGGAGCAGCCAGGGCATGGCTAACTAGAAAATTTTGAGATAATTTGTAATGTTTTAATTGAGCCTTTTGTAAAGCTTACTCATTTAATTTATATGTTTATAATAAGTGTTTTGTCTGTTGCTGAATATTGAAGGGATAGAATATACCTTTAAATGGCAGAATTACAAGCTTAATAAGAGCGCATAAGGGCTAGAGATCAATTGGAATAGCTTTTCCAGGTTTTGGCTGCACATTTAACATTTTCTTTGACCCGGAGCCAAATTTATAAGTCAAAACTGCATTTATAAGGAAACTAAGGATTATGTTCAACTACTGTTTGAAGG
This sequence comes from Odocoileus hemionus, assembly GCA_020976825.1. NCBI lineage: Eukaryota > Metazoa > Chordata > Mammalia > Artiodactyla > Cervidae > Odocoileus > Odocoileus hemionus. The sequence goes on along the minus strand of JAJLRB010001268.1, from coordinate 45,266 downwards.
CAAGCCTCTATTCATTGGCATGAAACCAGATGTACCTGAAATGTAAAGAAGTGGTGAGGTAAAGTAGAAAAATAATGGGGCTGGCCAGCCTTTTAACCCAAGCCTTAGTCTTTACAGACCTCAATAGGTCCATGAGTCACTCCACCAGATATAGCACGTATACCAGTGTCCCTGTTCTTTAGCCACATTTGCTGGGGTCCTTTAATGAAACCAGAACCTTGTGGTACGGAGTTGGCGATCAGAAAGTAAAAGAGAGAAGGGGGCTGATATCCCTTGGTTTACACAAAGGACCAATATTTGTCTTGACACAGGGCTTGCATCACTCACCAAGGTACCAGGCACCCACTCGAGTGAGTCTTAGAAGCCCGGGCAGAAAAGTTAGCATGGCGGGTCTCCACGCTCCAGAAAGTCAGCCAGAAAAAAGATAGAGAGAGAGAAAAAAGAGAGAGAGAGAGAGAAAAAAAAGACCGGGGAAATAAGGTCTAATGGAACAAAGGTGCTTTAATGAATTTTCTATGAGTTTATACAGGCTGCAGTACAAGAAATTTCTTTCGGGAATTATAGAGTTCAGCAAACCAAACAAATTGCAATGGTTCCCAAGGGAACAAGGAGTAATGTTAGTCACAATGTCAGGAGAAAATCCATATCTCAAGAAAGGGGAAGGGGACTAAGCAGTTTTTTCTTAAAGAGTTGCTCTGCTGAACTTGGTGTTCCTCTGGACTTTGGACTGTGTTCTCGTGGATTCCCTGTTGTTGTTTAAAGGAAGTCAAGCAACTTCTCGTGTTGGAAGTGGAATTCGGGATGGCTCTGGAGCACATGCAGGGGAATCTGGACTCATCTCGAGTTGATTTGCAGAACACGGAGCCCTTTCGTGTTGCTGCGGTGATATCAGGGTTCCTCTAGACTTCTGACAGTGTTCTTGGGGACTCTCTGAAGTTCCATCCAGGAAGCCCAGACTCCTTTCATGTTTGATGGGGAAGACGGAATTTCTCTGCATGCAATGCAGGGGAATCGGGCCTCCTCTGGCAGCGAGGGGGAAGTCTCATGGTTTTTCTCGAGTTGCGGTGAGAACCTGTGGTATACTCTCGTGTTAGGACGTGGATGGCCCTTTAAAACTTGTGTTTATTCAGCGATGTCAGGACTCATGTCTAGTTACCAGGAACACATCGGGATTCTCCTCGAGGATTGGCAGGGCAATAGGGATGCCTCTTTAGTTGAGACTTGGGACTCAGCTTCCCTTTCCAGGTGCCACAGGGATGTTGGGATTCCTATCAATTTTCAATAGGACACAGGCATCTTCTCTTTTGGAAGCATTGAACTCCACGTTCTTTCGAATTTTCAAAGTGATGTGAGGCCTCCTGTCGAGATGAGATGGGGAACTAGTTCTTTCTCTAAAGACTCCACGGGGGATTCAGACATCCCTTCACCATGTGAAATGAAAGACGATCCTGCATTCAAATCACTGCAGGGAAATCCGGCCTTATTTCGAGTCAGGGCATCACGGTGTCCATTCCACTTGGGGCAGAAAACTCAGGGTCTCTCCTACATTCCTATAGCTGAGAAACTCCTCGTCTTGAGGTGCTGTAGAAAGTTGGCATTCATGTGAGTCGACCCCATTTAATCATCTCTACTCTCGAGATGATTTGTGGTACACGGAGCTTGTCTCGAGTTGCTGTGCTGAACTTGGTGTTCCTCTAGAGTTGGGACCGTGTTCCGGGTTATCTCCGGAGTTGATTAAGGAAAGACCAGCCACTTGTTGTGTTTGACGTTGACGACGGAAAGGCTCTGGATCTAATGCAGGGTATTCCGGCCTCATCTCGAGATGTTTTGAGGGTACACGGAATGCTTTCATGCTGCTGTTGTGACTTCTGGGTCCCTCTATAATTGTGTCAGTGTTCTTGGGGACTCTCTGGAGCTCCATCGAGGAAGTCAAGGCTCCTCTTTTTCTTTTTTTTTTTTTTTTTTTTTTTTTTGCTCCTTTCTTTCTGACGAGAAACACGAAGTTATTCTACAATCTATGAATGGGAATCGAGCCTCTTCTCACAACGCTGGGAAGCTTCATAGTTTTTCTCGTGTTGCAGCTCGAACCTTGGGAATATTCTCGAGTTAAGATGGGGATGGTCCTCCAAAACTCGGGTTTGTTCAGCGACGTCAGTACTCCTGTCTAGTTGCTAGGGACACCTCGATATTCTCGTCAACGCTTAGGAGGGCATTAGGGACGCCTCTCGAGGTGAGGCGTGAGACCCAGGTTCCCTTTCCAGTTGCCACAATGATATTGGAAATCCTGTCACTTTTCAAGCAGACTCAGGCTTCATTTCCTTGTGAAACATTGAACTCATTGAACTCGGGGTTACTTTCGCATTGTCCAAGGGATGTGAGGCATCCCGTCGAGATGAGGTGGTGAACTAGGGCTTTCTATAGGGTCTTCACAGGGAATTCAGACATCTCTTCATCTTGTGAGATGAAAGACGAGCCTGCATTCAAGACACTGCAGGGAAATCTGGCCTTATTTCCAGTCAGGGCACCTCGCTGTCCGTTCTTCTTGAGGCAGCATACTCAGATTCCCCCTCACATACCTACTGCTGAGAGATGCCTCATCTTAAGGAGCTTGTGGAATGTCTTCATTCCTCTTGAGTAGATGCCAGGGAATCCACTCTCATCTTGAGATGATTTGGGATACACGGAGTTTTTCTCGAGTTGCCGTGCTGAAATTTGTGCTCTTCTAGACTTTGGTTGTTGTTTTCGGGGAATCTCTGGAGTTGTCTAAAGGAAGTTAAGCCCCTTGTCGTGTTTGATGGGTAATGTGGGATGGCTCTGGAGCCAATGCAGGGCAATCGGGCCTCATCTTGAGTTGATTTTGGGTACACGGATCTCTTTCGTGTTGCTGCGATGACCTCAGGGCCCCTTTAGGCTTGTGACAGTGTACTTTGGGATTCTCTGGTGTTCCATCCAGGAAGTCCAGTCTCCTCTCGTGCTTGACGTGGAACAAGGAATTTCTCTGCACCCAGTGCAGGGGAATCGGACATCATCAGCCGGCGAGGGGGAAGTCTCGCCGTTCTTCTCGAGTTGTGGCGAGAAGCAGGGGTGTATTCTCGAGTTAGGACTTGGGTGGCCCTTCAAAATTCGAGTTTGTTCAGCGAAGTCAGGACTCATGTCTAGTTGCGAGGGACACCTCGAGATTCTCACCGAGGCTTGGCAGAGCAATCGGGATACCTCTTTAGGTGAGTGAGACTTGAGACCCATGGTCCCTTTCAGTTCCCACAGTGATGTCGGATTCCTATCAATTTTTCAGAGGAGTCAGGCTTGTTGTCCTTTGGACGCATTGAACTCCAAGACCTCTCAAAATTTCAAGGGGATGTGAGGCCTCCTGTCGAGCTGAGGCGGGGAAATAGGGCTTTCTCTAAAGACTCCACAGGGGATTCACACATCTCTTCATCTTGGGAGATGAAAGACTAGCCTGCATTCAAGTCACTGGAGGGAAATCCGGCCATATTTCGAGTCACAGCATCTCGGTGTTCATTCCAATTGAGGCAGCAACCTCAGGGGCCCTCTCACATATCTATAGCTAAGAGAGGCCTTCTGTTCAGGTGCTGGAGGAAAGTTGCATTCCGATTGAGTCAAAAATAGGGAATCAGCTCTCATCTCGAGATGATTTGGGGTACCCGGAGCTTTTCTTGAGTTGGTGTGCTGAACGTGGTGTACCTCTGGACTATATTTTACTTTTCTATAGCAACCAAGAAATATCTTTTATGTTAGCATTTTATAGATCATTGAACATATTTATCAAATCGTATTATATTGTACACACGTCCATTCCAGTCCAAATATATACTTATATATTCATTAAGAGCTCAAAATCACTTTAGCTCTTCTGCAAGAAAATCCCCTTGTAAGAGTAAGCCAATGTTCAGCAATTAACGCTTTAAAATTGAAATTCATTTGGAAATGACCCAACCATCCAACAAACTTCTACTACATATTTCAGCACAACTCTAACAACCTGGGTCACTCTGATCTATAGAGACCACTCCACATTACAGAGAATAGATCATTTTATCAAAAATACAATTCCTTGTAATACAGCTTATCTAAAATTTTCATCTCACCTATAAATTTATATATATATATATATATATATATATATATATATATATATATATATATATAGAGAGAGAGAGAGAGAGAGAGAGAGAGATAGTTACCTTTTTGTGGACAATCGTATCGTACCCCAAACCTAGGCAAAAAAAAATATTATATAATATTGATGACTCAAGAAAAGTCTCTACTTCATTAACAAATCATTATATTAAAATCACATTCACAATTAAATAAACATTACCCCCAACTTTGAACACCCTTCAAGTCATGAAAAGCTGAATCCAAATAGAGCCCTTTAACTCCACACTATCTAGAAACAAAACATACATTGAAACTTAGATAATTTCAGATACATAGATTACAGTAAATGAAATAGCAGCATCTAGTCTAGCTTAAAAATTAATGTAACTTTTCATTAGGTTCCAACAAAGATACTTTTGGAGTTGCGACTGTTGGCAGAGGGGAAGCATTTGGAGCAGCCAGGGCATGGCTAACTAGAAAATTTTGAGATAATTTGTAATGTTTTAATTGAGCCTTTTGTAAAGCTTACTCATTTAATTTATATGTTTATAATAAGTGTTTTGTCTGTTGCTGAATATTGAAGGGATAGAATATACCTTTAAATGGCAGAATTACAGGCTTAATAAGAGCGCATAAGGGCTAGAGATCAATTGGAATAGCTTTTCCAGGTTTGGCTGCACATTTAACATTTTCTTTGACCCGGAGCCAAATTTATAAGTCAAAACTGCATTTATAAGGAAACTAAGGATTATGTTCAACTACTGTTTGAAGGCAAGCCTCTATTCATTGGCATGAAACCAGATGTACCTGAAATGTAAAGAAGTGGTGAGGTAAAGTAGAAAAATAATGGGGCTGGCCAGCCTTTTAACCCAAGCCTTAGTCTTTACAGACCTCAATAGGTCCATGAGTCACTCCACCAGATATAGCACGTATACCAGTGTCCCTGTTCTTTAGCCACATTTGCTGGGGTCCTTTAATGAACCAGAACCTTGTGGTACGGAGTTGGCGATCAGAAAGTAAAAGAGAGAAGGGGGCTGATATCCCTTGGTTTACACAAAGGACCAATATTTGTCTTGACACAGGGCTTGCATCACTCACCAAGGTACCAGGCACCCACTCGAGTGAGTCTTAGAAGCCCGGGCAGAAAAGTTAGCATGGCGGGTCTCCACGCTCCAGAAAGTCAGCCAGAAAAAAAGAGAGAGAGAGAGAGAGAGAGAAAAAGAGAGAGAGAGAGACAAAAAAAGACCCGGGGAAATAAGGTCTAATGGAACAAAGGTGCTTTAATGAATTTTCTATGAGTTTATACAGGCTGCAGTACAAGAAATTTCTTTCGGGAATTATAGAGTTCAGCAAACCAAACAAATTGCAATGGTTCCCAAGGGAACAAGGAGTAATGTTAGTCACAATGTCAGGAGAAAATCCATATCTCAAGAAAGGGGAAGGGGACTAAGCAGTTTTTTCTTAAAGAGTTGCTCTGCTGAACTTGGTGTTCCTCTGGACTTTGGACTGTGTTCTCGTGGATTCCCTGTTGTTGTTTAAAGGAAGTCAAGCAACTTCTCGTGTTGGAAGGGAATTCGGGATGGCTCTGGAGCACATGCAGGGGAATCTGGACTCATCTCGAGTTGATTTGCAGAACACGGAGCCCTTTCGTGTTGCTGCGGTGATATCAGGGTTCCTCTAGACTTCTGACAGTGTTCTTGGGGACTCTCTGAAGTTCCATCCAGGAAGCCCAGACTCCTTTCATGTTTGATGGGGAAGACGGAATTTCTCTGCATGCAATGCAGGGGAATCGGGCCTCCTCTGGCAGCGAGGGGGAAGTCTCATGGTTTTTCTCGAGTTGCGGTGAGAACCTGTGGTATACTCTCGTGTTAGGACGTGGATGGCCCTTTAAAACTTGTGTTTATTCAGCGATGTCAGGACTCATGTCTAGTTACCAGGAACACATCGGGATTCTCCTCGAGGATTGGCAGGGCAATAGGGATGCCTCTTTAGTTGAGACTTGGGACTCAGCTTCCCTTTCCAGGTGCCACAGGGATGTTGGGATTCCTATCAATTTTCAATAGGACACAGGCATCTTCTCTTTTGGAAGCATTGAACTCCACGTTCCTTTCGAATTTTCAAAGTGATGTGAGGCCTCCTGTCGAGATGATGAGATGGGGAACTAGTTCTTTCTCTAAAGACTCCACGGGGGATTCAGACATCCCTTCACCATGTGAAATGAAAGACGATCCTGCATTCAAATCACTGCAGGGAAATCCGGCCTTATTTCGAGTCAGGGCATCACGGTGTCCATTCCACTTGGGGCAGAAAACTCAGGGGTCTCTCCTACATTCCTATAGCTGAGAAACTCCTCGTCTTGAGGTGCTGTAGAAAGTTGGCATTCATGTGAGTCGACCCCATTTAATCATCTCTACTCTCGAGATGATTTGTGTGGTACACGGAGCTTGTCTCGAGTTGCTGTGCTGAACTTGGTGTTCCTCTAGAGTTGGGACCGTGTTCCGGGTTATTTCCGGAGTTGATTAAGGAAAGACCAGCCACTTGTTGTGTTTGACGTTGACGACGGAAAGGCTCTGGATCTAATGCAGGGTATTCCGGCCTCATCTCGAGATGATTTGAGGGTACACGGAATGCTTTCATGCTGCTGTTGTGACTTCTGGGTCCCTCTATAATTGTGTCAGTGTTCTTGGGGACTCTCTGGAGCTCCATCGAGGAAGTCAAGGCTCCTTTCTTTTTTTTTCTTTTTTTTTTTTTTTTTTTTTTTTTTGCTCCTTTCTTTCTGACGAGAAACACGAAGTTATTCTACAATCTATGAATGGGAATCGAGCCTCTTCTCACAGCGCGGGAAGCTTCATAGTTTTTCTCGTGTTGCAGCTCGAACCTTGGGAATATTCTCGAGTTAAGATGGGGATGGTCCTCCAAAACTCGGGTTTGTTCAGCGACGTCAGTACTCCTGTCTAGTTGCTTGGGACACCTCGATATTCTCGTCAACGCTTAGGAGGGCATTAGGGACGCCTCTCGAGGTGAGGCGTGAGACCCAGGTTCCCTTTCCAGTTGCCACAATGATATTGGAATTCCTGTCACTTTTCAAGCAGACTCAGGCCTCATTTCCTTGTGAAACATTGAACTCATTGAACTCGGGGTTCCTTTCGCGTTGTCCAAGGGATGTGAGGCATCCCGTCGAGATGAGGTGGTGAACTAGGGCTTTCTATAGGGTCTTCACAGGGAATTCAGACATCTCTTCATCTTGTGAGATGAAAGACGAGCCTGCATTCAAGACACTGCAGGGAAATCTGGCCTTATTTCCAGTCAGGGCACCTCGCTGTCCGTTCTTCTTGAGGCAGCATACTCAGATTCCCCCTCACATACCTACTGCTGAGAGATGCCTCATCTTAAGGAGCTTGTGGAATGTCTTCATTCCTCTTGAGTAGATGCCAGGGAATCCACTCTCATCTTGAGATGATTTGGGATACACGGAGTTTTTCTCGAGTTGCCGTGCTGAAATTTGTGCTCTTCTAGACTTTGGTTGTTGTTTTCGGGGAATCTCTGGAGTTGTCTAAAGGAAGTTAAGCCCCTTGTCGTGTTTGATGGGTAATGTGGGATGGCTCTGGAGCCAATGCAGGGCAATCGGGCCTCATCTTGAGTTGATTTTGGGTACACGGATCTCTTTCGTGTTGCTGCGATGACCTCAGGGCCCCTTTAGGCTTGTGACAGTGTACTTTGGGATTCTCTGGTGTTCCATCCAGGAAGTCCAGTCTCCTCTCGTGCTTGACGTGGAACAAGGAATTTCTCTGCACCCAGTGCAGGGGAATCGGACATCATCAGCCGGCGAGGGGGAAGTCTCGCCGTTTTTCTCGAGTTGTGGCGAGAAGCAGGGGTGTATTCTCGAGTTAGGACTTGGGTGGCCCTTCAAAATTCGAGTTTGTTCAGCGAAGTCAGGACTCATGTCTAGTTGCGAGGGACACCTCGAGATTCTCACCGAGGCTTGGCAGAGCAATCGGGATGCCTCTTTAGGTGAGACTTGAGACCCATGGTCCCTTTCAGTTCCCACAGTGATTGTCGGATTCCTATCAATTTTTCAGAGGAGTCAGGCTTGTTGTCCTTTGGACGCATTGAACTCCAAGACCTCTCAAAATTTCAAGGGGATGTGAGGCCTCCTGTCGAGCTTAGGCGGGGAAATAGGGCTTTCTCTAAAGACTCCACAGGGGATTCACACATCTCTTCATCTTGGGAGATGAAAGACTAGCCTGCATTCAAGTCACTGGAGGGAAATCCGGCCATATTTCGAGTCACAGCATCTCGGTGTTCATTCCAATTGAGGCAGCAACCTCAGGGGCCCTCTCACATATCTATAGCTAAGAGAGGCCTTCTGTTCAGGTGCTGGAGGAAAGTTGCATTCCGATTGAGTCAAAAATAGGGAATCAGCTCTCATCTCGAGATGATTTGGGGTACCCGGAGCTTTTCTTGAGTTGGTGTGCTGAACGTGGTGTACCTCTGGACTATATTTTACTTTTCTATAGCAACCAAGAAATATCTTGTATGTTAGCATTTTATAGATCATTGAACATATTTATCAAATCGTATTATATTGTACACACGTCCATTCCAGTCCAAATATATACTTATATTCATTAAGAGCTCAAAATCACTTTAGCTCTTCTGCAAGAAAATCCCCTTGTAAGAGTAAGCCAATGTTCAGCAATTAACGCTTTAAAATTGAAATTCATTTGGAAATGACCCAACCATCCAACAAACTTCTACTACATATTTCAGCACAACTCTAACAACCTGGGTCACTCTGATCTATAGAGACCACTCCACATTACAGAGAATAGATCATTTTATCAAAAATACAATTCCTTGTAATACAGCTTATCTAAAATTTTCATCTCACCTATAAATTTATATATATATATATATATATATATATATATATATATATATATATATATATATATATATAGAGAGAGAGAGAGAGAGAGAGAGAGAGAGAGAGAGAGAGATAGTTACCTTTTTGTGGACAATCGTATCGTACCCCAAACCTAGGCATAACAAAATATTATATAATATTGATGACTCAAGAAAAGTCTCTACTTCATTAACAAATCATTATATTAAAATCACATTCACAATTAAATAAACATTACCCCAACTTTGAACACCCTTCAAGTCATGAAAAGCTGAATCCAAATAGAGCCCTTTAACTCCACACTATCTAAAAACAAAACATACATTGAAACTTAGATAATTTCAGATACATAGATTACAGTAAATGAAATAGCAGCATCTAGTCTAGCTTAAAAATTAATGTAACTTTTCATTAGGTTCCAACAAAGATACTTTTGGAGTTGCGACTGTTGGCAGAGGGAAGCATTTGGAGCAGCCAGGGCATGGCTAACTAGAAAATTTTGAGATAATTTGTAATGTTTTAATTGAGCCTTTTGTAAAGCTTACTCATTTAATTTATTATGTTTATAATAAGTGTTTTGTCTGTTGCTGAATATTGAGGGATAGAATATACCTTTAAATGGCAGAATTACAGGCTTAATAAGAGCGCATAAGGGCTAGAGATCAATTGGAATAGCTTTTCCAGGTTTGGCTGCACATTTAACATTTTCTTTGACCCGGAGCCAAATTTATAAGTCAAAACTGCATTTATAAGGAAACTAAGGATTATGTTCAACTACTGTTTGAAGGCAAGCCTCTATTCATTGGCATGAAACCAGATGTACCTGAAATGTAAAGAAGTGGTGAGGTAAAGTAGAAAAATAATGGGGCTGGCCAGCCTTTTAACCCAAGCCTTAGTCTTTACAGACCTCAATAGGTCCATGAGTCACTCCACCAGATATAGCACGTATACCAGTGTCCCTGTTCTTTAGCCACATTTGCTGTGGTCCTTTAATGAACCAGAACCTTGTGGTACAGAGTTGGCGATCAGAAAGTAAAAGAGAGAAGGGGGCTGATATCCCTTGGTTTACACAAAGGACCAATATTTGTCTTGACACAGGGCTTGCATCACTCACCAAGGTACCAGGCACCCACTCGAGTGAGTCTTAGAAGCCCGGGCAGAAAAGTTAGCATGGCGGGTCTCCACGCTCCAGAAAGTCAGCCAGAAAAAAAGAGAGAGAGAGAGAGAAAAAGAGAGAGAGAGAGACAAAAAAAGACCCGGGGAAATAAGGTCTAATGGAACAAAGGTGCTTTAATGAATTTTCTATGAGTTTTTACAGGCTGCAGTACAAGAAATTTCTTTCGGGAATTATAGAGTTCAGCAAACCAAACAAATTGCAATGGTTCCCAAGGGAACAAGGAGTAATGTTAGTCACAATGTCAGGAGAAAATCCATATCTCAAGAAAGGGGAAGGGGACTAAGCAGTTTTTTCTTAAAGAGTTGCTCTGCTGAACTTGGTGTTCCTCTGGACTTTGGACTGTGTTCTCGTGGATTCCCTGTTGTTTGTTTAAAGGAAGTCAAGCAACTTCTCGTGTTGGAAGTGGAATTCGGGATGGCTCTGGAGCACATGCAGGGGAATCTGGACTCATCTCGAGTTGATTTGCAGAACACGGAGCCCTTTCGTGTTGCTGCGGTGATATCAGCGTTCCTCTAGACTTCTGACAGTGTTCTTGGGGACTCTCTGAAGTTCCATCCAGGAAGCCCAGACTCCTTTCATGTTTGATGGGGAAGACGGAATTTCTCTGCATGCAATGCAGGGGAATCGGGCCTCCTCTGGCAGCGAGGGGGAAGTCTCATGGTTTTTCTCGAGTTGCGGTGAGAACCTGTGGTATACTCTCGTGTTAGGACGTGGATGGCCCTTTAAAACTTGTGTTTATTCAGCGATGTCAGGACTCATGTCTAGTTACCAGGAACACATCGGGATTCTCCTCGAGGATTGGCAGGGCAATAGGGATGCCTCTTTAGTTGAGACTTGGGACTCAGCTCCCTTTCCAGGTGCCACAGGGATGTTGGGATTCCTATCAATTTTCAATAGGACACAGGCATCTTCTCTTTTGGAAGCATTGAACTCCACGTTCCTTTCGAATTTTCAAAGTGATGTGAGGCCTCCTGTCGAGATGAGATGGGGAACTAGTTCTTTCTCTAAAGACTCCACGGGGGATTCAGACATCCCTTCACCATGTGAAATGAAAGACGATCCTGCATTCAAATCACTGCAGGGAAATCCGGCCTTATTTCGAGTCAGGGCATCACGGTGTCCATTCCACTTGGGGCAGAAAACTCAGGGTCTCTCCTACATTCCTATAGCTGAGAAACTCCTCGTCTTGAGGTGCTGTAGAAAGTTGGCATTCATGTGAGTCGACCCCATTTAATCATCTCTACTCTCGAGATGATTTGTGGTACACAGAGCTTGTCTCGAGTTGCTGTGCTGAACTTGGTGTTCCTCTAGAGTTGGGACCGTGTTCCGGGTTATTTCCGGAGTTGATTAAGGAAAGACCAGCCACTTGTTGTGTTTGACGTTGACGACGGAAAGGCTCTGGATCTAATGCAGGGTATTCCGGCCTCATCTCGAGATGATTTGAGGGTACACGGAATGCTTTCATGCTGCTGTTGTGACTTCTTCTGGGTCCCTCTATAATTGTGTCAGTGTTCTTGGGGACTCTCTGGAGCTCCATCGAGGGAAGTCAAGGCTCCTTTCTTTTTCTTTTTTTTTTTTTTTTTTTTTTTTTTTTTGCTCCTTTCTTTCTGACGAGAAACACGAAGTTATTCTACAATCTATGAATGGGAATCGAGCCTCTTCTCACAATGCTGGGAAGCTTCATAGTTTTTCTCGTGTTGCAGCTCGAACCTTGGGAATATTCTCGAGTTAAGATGGGGATGGTCCTCCAAAACTCGGGTTTGTTCAGCGACGTCAGTACTCCTGTCTAGTTGCTTGGGACACCTCGATATTCTCGTCAACGCTTAGGAGGGCATTAGGGACGCCTCTCGAGGTGAGGCGTGAGACCCAGGTTCCCTTTCCAGTTGCCACAATGATATTGGAATTCCTGTCACTTTTCAAGCAGACTCAGGCCTCATTTCCTTGTGAAACATTGAACTCATTGAACTCGGGGTTCCTTTCGCGTTGTCCAAGGGATGTGAGGCATCCCGTCGAGATGAGGTGGTGAACTAGGGCTTTCTATAGGGTCTTCACAGGGAATTCAGACATCTCTTCATCTTGTGAGATGAAAGACGAGCCTGCATTCAAGACACTGCAGGGAAATCTGGCCTTATTTCCAGTCAGGGCACCTCGCTCGTCCGTCCGTTCTTCTTGAGGCAGCATACTCAGATTCCCCCTCACATACCTACTGCTGAGAGATGCCTCATCTTAAGGAGCTTGTGGAATGTCTTCATTCCTCTTGAGTAGATGCCAGGGAATCCACTCTCATCTTGAGATGATTTGGGATACACGGAGTTTTTCTCGAGTTGCCGTGCTGAAATTTGTGCTCTTCTAGACTTTGGTTGTTGTTTTCGGGGAATCTCTGGAGTTGTCTAAAGGAAGTTAAGCCCCTTGTCGTGTTTGATGGGTAATGTGGGATGGCTCTGGAGCCAATGCAGGGCAATCGGGCCTCATCTTGAGTTGATTTTGGGTACACGGATCTCTTTCGTGTTGCTGCGATGACCTCAGGGCCCCTTTAGGCTTGTGACAGTGTACTTTGGGATTCTCTGGTGTTCCATCCAGGAAGTCCAGTCTCCTCTCGTGCTTGACGTGGAACAAGGAATTTCTCTGCACCCAGTGCAGGGGAATCGGACATCATCAGCCGGCGAGGGGGAAGTCTCGCCGTTCTTCTCGAGTTGTGGCGGAGAAGCAGGGGGTGTATTCTCGAGTTAGGACTTGGGTGGCCCTTCAAAATTCGAGTTTGTTCAGCGAAGTCAGGACTCATGTCTAGTTGCGAGGGACACCTCGAGATTCTCACCGAGGCTTGGCAGAGCAATCGGGATGCCTCTTTAGGTGAGACTTGAGACCCATGGTCCCTTTCAGTTCCCACAGTGATTGTCGGATTCCTATCAATTTTTCAGAGGAGTTAGGCTTGTTGTCCTTTGGACGCATTGAACTCCAAGACCTCTCAAAATTTCAAGGGGATGTGAGGCCTCCTGTCGAGCTTAGGCGGGGAAATAGGGCTTTCTCTAAAGACTCCACAGGGGATTCACACATCTCTTCATCTTGGGAGATGAAAGACTAGCCTGCATTCAAGTCACTGGAGGGAAATCCGGCCATATTTCGAGTCACAGCATCTCGGTGTTCATTCCAATTGAGGCAGCAACCTCAGGGGCCCTCTCACATATCTATAGCTAAGAGAGGCCTTCTGTTCAGGTGCTGGAGGAAAGTTGCATTCCGATTGAGTCAAAAATAGGGAATCAGCTCTCATCTCGAGATGATTTGGGGTACCCGGAGCTTTTCTTGAGTTGGTGTGCTGAACGTGGTGTACCTCTGGACTATATTTTACTTTTCTATAGCAACCAAGAAATATCTTGTATGTTAGCATTTTATAGATCATTGAACATATTTATCAAATCATATTATATTGTACACACGTCCATTCCAGTCCAAATATATACTTATATTCATTAAGAGCTCAAAATCACTTTAGCTCTTCTGCAAGAAAATCCCCTTGTAAGAGTAAGCCAATGTTCAGCAATTAACGCTTTAAAATTGAAATTCATTTGGAAATGACCCAACCATCCAACAAACTTCTACTACATATTTCAGCACAACTCCAACAACCTGGGTCACTCTGATCTATAGAGACCACTCCACATTACAGAGAATAGATCATTTTATCAAAAATACAATTCCTTGTAATACAGCTTATCTAAAATTTTCATCTCACCTATAAATTTATATATATATATATATATATATATATATATATATATATATATATATATAGAGAGAGAGAGAGAGAGAGAGAGAGAGAGAGAGAGATAGTTACCTTTTTGTGGACAATCGTATCGTACCCCAAACCTAGGCATAACAAAATATTATATAATATTGATGACTCAAGAAAAGTCTCTACTTCATTAACAAATCATTATATTAAAATCACATTCACAATTAAATAAACATTACCCCCAACTTTGAACACCCTTCAAGTCATGAAAAGCTGAATCCAAATAGAGCCCTTTAACTCCACACTATCTAAAAACAAAACATACATTGAAACTTAGATAATTTCAGATACATAGATTACAGTAAATGAAATAGCAGCATCTAGTCTAGCTTAAAAATTAATGTAACTTTTCATTAGGTTCCAACAAAGATACTTTTGGAGTTGCGACTGTTGGCAGAGGGTAAGCATTTGGAGCAGCCAGGGCATGGCTAACTAGAAAATTTTGAGATAATTTGTAATGTTTTAATTGAGCCTTTTGTGAAGCTTACTCATTTAATTTATATGTTTATAATAAGTGTTTTGTCTGTTGCTGAATATTGAAGGGATAGAATATACCTTTAAATGGCAGAATTACAGGCTTAATAAGAGCGCATAAGGGCTAGAGATCAATTGGAATAGCTTTTCCAGGTTTGGCTGCACATTTAACATTTTCTTTGACCCGGAGCCAAAATTTAAGTCAAAACTGCATTTATAAGGAAACTAAGGATTATGTTCAACTACTGTTTGAAGGCAAGCCTCTATTCATTGGCATGAAACCAGATGTACCTGAAATGTAAAGAAGTGGTGAAGTAAAGTAGAAAAATAATGGGGCTGGCCAGCCTTTTAACCCAAGCCTTAGTCTTTACAGACCTCAATAGGTCCATGAGTCACTCCACCAGATATAGCACGTATACCAGTGTCCCTGTTCTTTAGCCACATTTGCTGTGGTCCTTTAATGAACCAGAACCTTGTGGTACAGAGTTGGCGATCAGAAAGTAAAAGAGAGAAGGGGGCTGATATCCCTTGGTTTACACAAAGGACCAATATTTGTCTTGACACAGGGCTTGCATCACTCACCAAGGTACCAGGCACCCACTCGAGTGAGTCTTAGAAGCCCGGGCAGAAAAGTTAGCATGGCGGGTCTCCACGCTCCAGAAAGTCAGCCAAAAAAGAGAGAGAGAGAGAGAAAAAGAGAGAGAGAGAGAGAAAAAAAAGACCCGGGGAAATAAGGTCTAATGGAACAAAGGTGCTTTAATGAATTTTCTATGAGTTTTTATACAGGCTGCAGTACAAGAAATTTCTTTCGGGAATTATAGAGTTCAGCAAACCAAACAAATTGCAATGGTTCCCAAGGGAACAAGGAGTAATGTTAGTCACAATGTCAGGAGAAAATCCATATCTCAAGAAAGGGGAAGGGGACTAAGCAGTTTTTTCTTAAAGAGTTGCTCTGCTGAACTTGGTGTTCCTCTGGACTTTGGACTGTGTTCTCGTGGATTCCTGTTGTTGTTTAAAGGAAGTCAAGCAACTTCTCGTGTTGGAAGTGGAATTCGGGATGGCTCTGGAGCACATGCAGGGGAATCTGGACTCATCTCGAGTTGATTTGCAGAACACGGAGCCCTTTCGTGTTGCTGCTGCGGTGATATCAGCGTTCCTCTAGACTTCTGACAGTGTTCTTGGGGACTCTCTGAAGTTCCATCCAGGAAGCCCAGACTCCTTTCATGTTTGATGGGGAAGACGGAATTTCTCTGCATGCAATGCAGGGGAATCGGGCCTCCTCTGGCAGCGAGGGGGAAGTCTCATGGTTTTTCTCGAGTTGCGGTGAGAACCTGTGGTATACTCTCGTGTTAGGACGTGGATGGCCCTTTAAAACTTGTGTTTATTCAGCGATGTCAGGACTCATGTCTAGTTACCAGGAACACATCGGGATTCTCCTCGAGGATTGGGCGGCAATAGGGATGCCTCTTTAGTTGAGACTTGGGACTCAGCTTCCCTTTCCAGGTGCCACAGGGATGTTGGGATTCCTATCAATTTTCAATAGGACACAGGCATCTTCTCTTTTGGAAGCATTGAACTCCACGTTCCTTTCGAATTTTCAAAGTGATGTGAGGCCTCCTGTCGAGATGAGATGGGGAACTAGTTCTTTCTCTAAAGACTCCACGGGGGATTCAGACATCCCTTCACCATGTGAAATGAAAGACGATCCTGCATTCAAATCACTGCAGGGAAATCCGGCCTTATTTCGAGTCAGGGCATCACGGTGTCCATTCCACTTGGGGCAGAAAACTCAGGGTCTCTCCTACATTCCTATAGCTGAGAAACTCCTCGTCTTGAGGTGCTGTAGAAAGTTGGCATTCATGTGAGTCGACCCCATTTAATCATCTCTACTCTCGAGATGATTTGTGGTACACAGAGCTTGTCTCGAGTTGCTGTGCTGAACTTGGTGTTCCTCTAGAGTTGGGACCGTGTTCCGGGTTATTTCCGGAGTTGATTAAGGAAAGACCAGCCACTTGTTGTGTTTGACGTTGACGACGGAAAGGCTCTGGATCTAATGCAGGGTATTCCGGCCTCATCTCGAGATGATTTGAGGGTACACGGAATGCTTTCATGCTGCTGTTGTGACTTCTGGGTCCCTCTATAATTGTGTCAGTGTTCTTGGGGACTCTCTGGAGCTCCATCAAGGAAGTCAAGGCTCCTTTCTTTTTCTTTTCTTTTTTTTTTTTTTTTTTTTTTTTTGCTCCTTTCTTTCTGACGAGAAACACGAAGTTATTCTACAATCTATGAATGGGAATCGAGCCTCTTCTCACATGCTGGGAAGCTTCATAGTTTTTTTTCTCGTGTTTGCAGCTCGAACCTTGGGAATATTCTCGAGTTAAGATGGGGATGGTCCTCCAAAACTCGGGTTTGTTCAGCGACGTCAGTACTCCTGTCTAGTTGCTTGGGACACCTCGATATTCTCGTCAACGCTTAGGAGGGCATTAGGGACGCCTCTCGAGGTGAGGCGTGAGACCCAGGTTCCCTTTCCAGTTGCCACAATGATATTGGAATTCCTGTCACTTTTCAAGCAGACTCAGGCCTCATTTCCTTGTGAAACATTGAACTCATTGAACTCGGGGTTCCTTTCGCGTTGTCCAAGGGATGTGAGGCATCCCGTCGAGATGAGGTGGTGAACTAGGGCTTTCTATAGGGTCTTCACAGGGAATTCAGACATCTCTTCATCTTGTGAGATGAAAGACGAGCCTGCATTCAAGACACTGCAGGGAAATCTGGCCTTATTTCCAGTCAGGGCACCTCTGCTGTCCGTTCTTCTTGAGGCAGCATACTCAGATTCCCCCTCACATACCTACTGCTGAGAGATGCCTCATCTTAAGGAGCTTGTGGAATGTCTTCATTCCTCTTGAGTAGATGCCAGGGAATCCACTCTCATCTTGAGATGATTTGGGATACACGGAGTTTTTTTCTCGAGTTGCCGTGCTGAAATTTGTGCTCTTCTAGACTTTGGTTGTTGTTTTCGGGGAATCTCTGGAGTTGTCTAAAGGAAGTTAAGCCCCTTGTCGTGTTTGATGGGTAATGTGGGATGGCTCTGGAGCCAATGCAGGGCAATCGGGCCTCATCTTGAGTTGATTTTGGGTACACGGATCTCTTTCGTGTTGCTGCGATGACCTCAGGGCCCCTTTAGGCTTGTGACAGTGTACTTTGGGATTCTCTGGTGTTCCATCCAGGAAGTCCAGTCTCCTCTCGTGCTTGACGTGGAACAAGGAATTTCTCTGCACCCAGTGCAGGGGAATCGGACATCATCAGCCGGCGAGGGGGAAGTCTCGCCGTTTTTCTCGAGTTGTGGCGGGAAGCAGCAGGGGTGTATTCTCGAGTTAGGACTTGGGTGGCCCTTCAAAATTCGAGTTTGTTCAGCGAAGTCAGGACTCATGTCTAGTTGCGAGGGACACCTCGAGATTCTCACCGAGGCTTGGCAGAGCAATCGGGATGCCTCTTTAGGTGAGACTTGAGACCCATGGTCCCTTTCAGTTCCCACAGTGATTGTCGGATTCCTATCAATTTTTCAGAGGAGTCAGGCTTGTTGTCCTTTGGACGCATTGAACTCCAAGACCTCTCAAAATTTCAAGGGGATGTGAGGCCTCCTGTCGAGCTGAGGCGGGGAAATAGGGCTTTCTCTAAAGACTCCACAGGGGATTCACACATCTCTTCATCTTGGAGATGAAAGACTAGCCTGCATTCAAGTCACTGGAGGGAAATCCGGCCATATTTCGAGTCACAGCATCTCGGTGTTCATTCCAATTGAGGCAGCAACCTCAGGGGCCCTCTCACATATCTATAGCTAAGAGAGGCCTTCTGTTCAGGTGCTGGAGGAAAGTTGCATTCCGATTGAGTCAAAAATAGGGAATCAGCTCTCATCTCGAGATGATTTGGGGTACCCGGAGCTTTTCTTGAGTTGGTGTGCTGAACGTGGTGTACCTCTGGACTATATTTTACTTTTCTATAGCAACCAAGAAATATCTTGTATGTTAGCATTTTATAGATCATTGAACATATTTATCAAATCATATTATATTGTACACACGTCCATTCCAGTCCAAATATATACTTATATTCATTAAGAGCTCAAAATCACTTTAGCTCTTCTGCAAGAAAATCCCCTTGTAAGAGTAAGCCAATGTTCAGCAATTAACGCTTTAAAATTGAAATTCTTTGGAAATGACCCAACCATCCAACAAACTTCTACTACATATTTCAGCACAACTCCAACAACCTGGGTCACTCTGATCTCTAGAGACCACTCCACATTACAGAGAATAGATCATTTTATCAAAAATACAATTCCTTGTAATACAGCTTATCTAAAATTTTCATCTCACCTATATATATATATATATATATATATATATATATATATATATATATATAGATAGAGAGAGAGAGAGAGAGAGAGAGAGAGAGAGAGAGAGAGTTACCTTTTTTTGGACAATCGTATCGTACCCCAAACCAAGGCATAAACAAAATATTATATAATATTGATGACTCAAGAAAAGTCTCTACTACATTAACAAATCATTATATTAAAATCACATTCACAATTAAATAAACATTACCCCAACTTTGAACACCCTTCAGGTCATGAAAAGCTGAATCCAAATAGAGCCCTTTAACTCCACACTATCTAAAAACAAAACATACATACATTGAAACTTAGATAATTTCAGATACATAGATTACAGTATGGGAAATAGCAGCATCTAGTCTAGCTTAAAAATTAATGTAACTTTTCATTAGGTTCCAACAAAGATACTTTTGGAGTTGCGACTGTTGGCAGAGGGGAAGCATTTGGAGCAGCCAGGGCATGGCTAACTAGAAAATTTTGAGATAATTTGTAATGTTTTAATTGAGCCTTTTTGTAAAGCTTACTCATTTAATTTATATGTTTATAATAAGTGTTTTGTCTGTTGCTGAATATTGAAGGGATAGAATATACCTTTAAATGGCAGAATTACAGGCTTAATAAGAGCGCATAAGGGCTAGAGATCAATTGGAATAGCTTTTCCAGGTTTGGCTGCACATTTAACATTTTCTTTGACCCGGAGCCAAATTTATAAGTCAAAACTGCATTTATAAGGAAACTAAGGATTATGTTCAACTACTGTTTGAAGGCAAGCCTCTATTCATTGGCATGAAAACCAGATGTACCTGAAATGTAAAGAAGTGGTGAAGTAAAGTAGAAAAATAATGGGGCTGGCCAGCCTTTTAACCCAAGCCTTAGTCTTTACAGACCTCAATAGGTCCATGAGTCACTCCACCAGATATATAGCACGTATACCAGTGTCCCTGTTCTTTAGCCACATTTGCTGGGGTCCTTTAATGAACCAGAACCTTGTGGTACAGAGTTGGCGATCAGAAAGTAAAAGAGAGAAGGGGGCTGATATCCCTTGGTTTACACAAAGGACCATATTTTTCTTGACACAGGGCTTGCATCACTCACCAAGGTACCAGGCACCCACTCGAGTGAGTCTTAGAAGCCCGGGCAGAAAAGTTAGCATGGCGGGTCTCCACGCTCCCAGAAAGTCAGCCAGAAAAAGATAGAGAGAGAGAGAAAAGAGAGAGAGAGAGAGAAAAAAAGACCCGGGGAAATAAGGTCTAATGGAACAAAGGTGCTTTAAAATGAATTTTTCTATGAGTTTTATACAGGCTGCAGTACAAGAAATTTCTTTCGGGAATTATAGAGTTCAGCAAACCAAACAAATTGCAATGGTTCCCAAGGGAACAAGGAGTAATGTTAGTCACAATGTCAGGAGAAAATCCATATCTCAAGAAAGGGGAAGGGGACTAAGCAGTTTTGTCTTAAAGAGTTGCTCTGCTGAACTTGGTGTTCCTCTGGACTTTGGACTGTGTTCTCGTGGATTTCTCTGTTGTTGTTTAAAGGAAGTCAAGCAACTTCTCGTGTTGGAAGGGGAATTCGGGATGGCTCTGGAGCACATGCAGGGGAATCTGGACTCATCTCGAGTTGATTTGCAGAACACGGAGCCCTTTCGTGTTGCTGCGGTGATATCAGGTTCCTCTAGACTTCTGACAGTGTTCTTGGGGACTCTCTGAAGTTCCATCCAGGAAGCCCAGACTCCTTTCATGTTTGATGGGGAAGACGGAATTTCTCTCTGCATGCAATGCAGGGGAATCGGGCCTCCTCTGGCAGCGAGGGGGAAGTCTCGTGGTTTTTCTCGAGTTGCGGTGAGAACCTGTGGTATACTCTCGTGTTAGGACGTGGATGGCCCTTTAAAACTTGTGTTTATTCAGCGATGTCAGGACTCATGTCTAGTTACCAGGAACACATCGGGATTCTCCTCGAGGATTGGCAGGGCAATAGGGATGCCTCTTTAGTTGAGACTTGGGACTCAGCTTCCCTTTCCAGGTGCCACAGGGATGTTGGGATTCCTATCAATTTTCAATAGGACACAGGCATCTTCTCTTTTGGAAGCATTGAACTCCAAGTTCCTTTCGAATTTTCAAAGGATGTGAGGCCTCCTGTCGAGATGAGGTGGGGAACTAGTTCTTTCTCTAAAAGACTCCACGGGGGATTCAGACATCCCTTCACCATGTGAAATGAAAGACGATCCTGCATTCAAATCACTGCAGGGAAATCCGGCCTTATTTCGAGTCAGGGCATCTCGGTGTCCATTCCACTTGGGGCAGAAAACTCAGGGTCTCTCCTACATTCCTATAGCTGAGAAACTCCTCGTCTTGAGGTGCTGTAGAAAGTTGGCATTCATGTGAGTCGACCCCATTTTTAATCATCTCTACTCTCGAGATGATTTGTGGTACACGGAGCTTGTCTCGAGTTGCTGTGCTGAACTTGGTGTTCCTCTAGAGTTGGGACCGTGTTCCGGGTTATCTCCGGAGTTGATTAAGGAAAGACAAGCCACTTGTTGTGTTTGACGTTGACGACGGAAAGGCTCTGGATCTAATGCAGGGTATTCCGGCCTCATCTCGAGATGATTTGAGGGTACACGGAATGCTTTCATGCTGCTGTTGTGACTTCTGGGTCCCTCTATAATTGTGTCAGTGTTCTTGGGGACTCTCTGGAGCTCCATCAAGGAAGTCAAGGCTCCTTTTTTTTTTTTTCTTTTTTTTTTTTTTTTTTTGCTCCTTTCTTTCTGACGAGAAACACGAAATTATTCTACAATCTATGAATGGGAATCGAGCCTCTTCTCACAGCGCAGGGAAGCTTCATAGTTTTTCTCGTGTTGCAGCTCGAACCTTGGGAATATTCTCGAGTTAAGATGGGGATGGTCCTCCAAAACTCGGGTTTGTTCAGCGACGTCAGTACTCCTGTCTAGTTGCTTGGGACACCTCGATATTCTCGTCAACGCTTAGGAGGGCATTAGGGACGCCTCTCGAGGTGAGGCGTGAGACCCAGGTTCCCTTTCCAGTTGCCACAATGATATTGGAATTCCTGTCACTTTTCAAGCAGACTCAGGCCTCATTTCCTTGTGAAACATTGAACTCATTGAACTCGGGGTTCCTTTCGCGTTGTCAAGGGATGTGAGGCATCCCGTCGAGATGAGGTGGTGAACTAGGGCTTTCTATAGGGTCTTCACAGGGAATTCAGACATCTCTTCATCTTGTGAGATGAAAGACGAGCCTGCATTCAAGACACTGCAGGGAAATCTGGCCTTATTTCCAGTCAGGGCACCTCGCTGTCCGTTCTTCTTGAGGCAGCATACTCAGATTCCCCCCTCACATACCTACTGCTGAGAGATGCCTCATCTTAAGGAGCTTGTGGAATGTCTTCATTCCTCTTGAGTAGATGCCAGGGAATCCACTCTCATCTTGAGATGATTTGGGATACACGGAGTTTTTCTCGAGTTGCCGTGCTGAAATTTGTGCTCTCTTCTAGACTTTGGTTGTTGTTTTCGGGGAATCTCTGGAGTTGTCTAAAGGAAGTTAAGCCCCTTGTCGTGTTTGATGGGTAATGTGGGATGGCTCTGGAGCCAATGCAGGGCAATCGGGCCTCATCTTGAGTTGATTTTGGGTACACGGATCTCTTTCGTGTTGCTGCGATGACCTCAGGGCCCCTTTAGGCTTGTGACAGTGTGTCTTTGGGATTCTCTGGTGTTCCATCCAGGAAGTCCAGTCTCCTTTCGTGCTTGACGTGGAACAAGGAATTTCTCTGCACCCAGTGCAGGGGAATCGGACATCATCAGCCGGCGAGGGGGAAGTCTCGCCGTTTTTCTCGAGTTGTGGCGGGAAGCAGGGGTGTATTCTCGAGTTAGGACTTGGGTGGCCCTTCAAAATTCGAGTTTGTTCAGCGAAGTCAGGACTCATGTCTAGTTGCGAGGGCCACCTCGAGATTCTCACCGAGGCTTGGCAGAGCAATCGGGATGCCTCTTTAGGTGAGACTTGAGACCCATGGTCCCTTTCAGTTCCCACAGTGATTGTCGGATTCCTATCAATTTTTCAGAGGAGTCAGGCTTGTTGTCCTTTGGACGCATTGAACTCCAAGACCTCTCAAAATTTCAAGGGGATGTGAGGCCTCCTGTCGAGCTGAGGCGGGGAAATAGGGCTTTCTCTAAAGACTCCACAGGGGATTCACACATCTCTTCATCTTGGGAGATGAAAGACTAGCCTGCATTCAAGTCACTGGAGGGAAATCCGGCCATATTTCGAGTCACAGCATCTCGGTGTTCATTCCAATTGAGGCAGCAACCTCAGGGGCCCTCTCACATATCTATAGCTAAGAGAGGCCTTCTGTTCAGGTGCTGGAGGAAAGTTGCATTCCGATTGAGTCAAAAATAGGGAATCAGCTCTCTCATCTCGAGATGATTTGGGGTACCCGGAGCTTTTCTTGAGTTGGTGTGCTGAACGTGGTGTACCTCTGGACTATATTTTACTTTTCTATAGCAACCAAAAAATATCTTGTATGTTAGCATTTTATAGATCATTGAACATATTTATCAAATCATATTATATTGTACACACGTCCATTCCAGTCCAATATATATACTTATATTCATTAAGAGCTCAAAATCACTTTAGCTCTTCTGCAAGAAAATCCCCTTGTAAGAGTAAGTAAGCCAATGTTCAGCAATTAACGCTTTAAAATTGAAATTCATTTGGAAATGACCCAACCATCCAACAAACTTCTACTACATATTTCAGCACAACTCCAACAACCTGGGTCACTCTGATCTCTAGAGACCACTCCAGATTACAGAGAATAGATCATTTTATCAAAAATACAATTCCTTGTAATACAGCTTATCTAAAATTTTCATCTCACCTATAAATTTTATATATATATATATATATATATATATATATATATATATATATATATATATATAGAGAGAGAGAGAGAGAGAGAGAGAGTTACCTTTTTTTGGACAATCGTATCGTACCCCAAACCTAGGCATAACAAAATATTATATAATATTGATGACTCAAGAAAAGTCTCTACTTCATTAACAAATCATTATATTAAAATCACATTCACAATTAAATAAACATTACCCCAACTTTGAACACCCTTCAGTCATGAAAAGCTGCTGAATCCAAATAGAGCCCTTTAACTCCACACTATCTAAAAACAAAACATACATTGAAACTTAGATAATTTCAGATACATAGATTACAGTATGGGAAATAGCAGCATCTAGTCTAGCTTAAAAATTAATGTAACTTTTCATTAGGTTCCAACAAAGATACTTTTGGAGTTGCGACTGTTGGCAGAGGGGAAGCATTTGGAGCAGCCAGGGCAGGGCATGGCTAACTAGAAAATTTTGAGATAATTTGTAATGTTTTAATTGAGCCTTTTGTAAAGCTTACTCATTTAATTTATATGTTTATAATAAGTGTTTTGTCTGTTGCTGAATATTGAAGGGATATAGAATATACCTTTAAATGGCAGAATTACAGGCTTAATAAGAGCGCATAAGGGCTAGAGATCAATTGGAATAGCTTTTCCAGGTTTGGCTGCACATTTAACATTTTCTTTGACCCGGAGCCAAATTTATAAGTCAAAACTGCATTTATAAGGAAACTAAGGATTATGTTCAACTACTGTTTGAAGGCAAGCCTCTATTCATTGGCATGAAACCAGATGTACCTGAAATGTAAAGAAGTGGTGAAGTAAAGTAGAAAAATAATGGGGCTGGCTGGCCAGCCTTTTAACCCAAGCCTTAGTCTTTACAGACCTCAATAGGTCCATGAGTCACTCCACCAGATATAGCACGTATACCAGTGTCCCTGTTCTTTAGCCACATTTGCTGGGGTCCTTTAATGAACCAGAACCTTGTGGTACAGAGTTGGCGATCAGAAAGTAAAAGAGAGAAGGGGGCTGATATCCCTTGGTTTACACAAAGGACCAATATTTTTCTTGACACAGGGCTTGCATCACTCACCAAGGTACCAGGCACCCACTCGAGTGAGTCTTAGAAGCCCGGGCAGAAAAGTTAGCATGGCGGGGTCTCCACGCTCCAGAAAGTCAGCCAGAAAAAGATAGAGAGAGAGAGAAAAAAGAGAGAGAGAGAGACAAAAAAAGACCCGGGGAAATAAGGTCTAATGGAACAAAGGTGCTTTAATGATTTTTCTATGAGTTTATACAGGCTGCAGTACAAGAAATTTCTTTCGGGAATTATAGAGTTCAGCAAACCAAACAAATTGCAATGGTTCCCAAGGGAACAAGGAGTAATGTTAGTCACAATGTCAGGAGAAAATCCATATCTCAAGAAAGGGGAAGGGGACTAAGCAGTTTTTGTCTTAAAGAGTTGCTCTGCTGAACTTGGTGTTCCTCTGGACTTTGGACTGTGTTCTCGTGGATTCTCTGTTGTTGTTTAAAGGAAGTCAAGCAACTTCTCGTGTTGGAAGGGAATTCGGGATGGCTCTGGAGCACATGCAGGGGAATCTGGACTCATCTCGAGTTGATTTGCAGAACACGGAGCCCTTTCGTGTTGCTGCGGTGATATCAGGGTTCCTCTAGACTTCTGACAGTGTTCTTGGGGACTCTCTGAAGTTCCATCCAGGAAGCCCAGACTCCTTTCATGTTTGATGGGGAAGACGGAATTTCTCTGCATGCAATGCAGGGGAATCGGGCCTCCTCTGGCAGCGAGGGGGAAGTCTCGTGGTTTTTTCTCGAGTTGCGGTGAGAACCTGTGGTATACTCTCGTGTTAGGACGTGGATGGCCCTTCAAAACTTGTGTTTATTCAGCGATGTCAGGACTCATGTCTAGTTACCAGGAACACATCGGGATTCTCCTCGAGGATTGGCAGGGCAATAGGGATGCCTCTTTAGTTGAGACTTGGGACTCAGCTTCCCTTTCCAGGTGCCACAGGGATGTTGGGATTCCTATCAATTTTCAATAGGACACAGGCATCTTCTCTTTTGGAAGCATTGAACTCCAAGTTCCTTTCGAATTTTCAAAGGGATGTGAGGCCTCCTGTCGAGATGAGGTGGGGAACTAGTTCTTTCTCTAAAGACTCCACGGGGGATTCAGACATCCCTTCACCATGTGAAATGAAATGAAAGACGATCCTGCATTCAAATCACTGCAGGGAAATCCGGCCTTATTTCGAGTCAGGGCATCTCGGTGTCCATTCCACTTGGGGCAGAAAACTCAGGGGTCTCTCCTACATTCCTATAGCTGAGAAACTCCTCGTCTTGAGGTGCTGTAGAAAGTTGGCATTCATGTGAGTCGACCCCATTTAATCATCTCTACTCTCGAGATGATTTGTGGTACACGGAGCTTGTCTCGAGTTGCTGTGCTGAACTTGGTGTTCCTCTAGAGTTGGGACCGTGTTTCCGGGTTATCTCCGGAGTTGATTAAGGAAAGACAAGCCACTTGTTGTGTTTGACGTTGACGACGGAAAGGCTCTGGATCTAATGCAGGGTATTCCGGCCTCATCTCGAGATGATTTGAGGGTACACGGAATGCTTTCATGCTGCTGTTGTGACTTCTGGGTCCCTCTATAATTGTGTCAGTGTTCTTGGGGACTCTCTGGAGCTCCATCAAGGAAGTCAAGGCTCCTTTTTTTTTTTTTTTTTTTTTTTTTTTTTTTTTGCTCCTTTCTTTCTGACGAGAAACACGAAATTATTCTACAATCTATGAATGGGAATCGAGCCTCTTCTCACAGCGCAGGGAAGCTTCATGGTTTTTTTCTCGTGTTGCAGCTCGAACCTTGGGAATATTCTCGAGTTAAGATGGGGATGGTCCTCCAAAACTCGGGTTTGTTCAGCGACGTCAGTACTCCTGTCTAGTTGCTTGGGACACCTCGATATTCTCGTCAACGCTTAGGAGGGCATTAGGGACGCCTCTCGAGGTGAGGCGTGAGACCCAGGTTCCCTTTCCAGTTGCCACAATGATATTGGAATTCCTGTCACTTTTCAAGCAGACTCAGGCCTCATCTCCTTGTGAAACATTGAACTCATTGAACTCGGGGTTCCTTTCGCGTTGTCAAAGGGATGTGAGGCATCCCGTCGAGATGAGGTGGTGAACTAGGGCTTTCTATAGGGTCTCTTCACAGGGAATTCAGACATCTCTTCATCTTGTGAGATGAAAGACGAGCCTGCATTCAAGACACTGCAGGGAAATCTGGCCTTATTTCCAGTCAGGGCACCTCGCTGTCCGTTCTTCTTGAGGCAGCATACTCAGATTCCCCCTCACATACCTACTGCTGAGAGATGCCTCATCTTAAGGAGCTTGTGGAATGTCTTCATTCCTCTTGAGTAGATGCCAGGGAATCCACTCTCATCTTGAGATGATTTGGGATACACGGAGTTTTTTCTCGAGTTGCCGTGCTGAAATTTGTGCTCTTCTAGACTTTGGTTGTTGTTTTCGGGGAATCTCTGGAGTTGTCTAAAGGAAGTTAAGCCCCTTGTCGTGTTTGATGGGTAATGTGGGATGGCTCTGGAGCCAATGCAGGGCAATCGGGCCTCATCTTGAGTTGATTTTGGGTACACGGATCTCTTTCGTGTTGCTGCGATGACCTCAGGGCCCCTTTAGGCTTGTGACAGTGTACTTTGGGATTCTCTGGTGTTCCATCCAGGAAGTCCAGTCTCCTTTCGTGCTTGACGTGGAACAAGGAATTTCTCTGCACCCAGTGCAGGGGAATCGGACATCATCAGCCGGCGAGGGGGAAGTCTCGCCGTTTTTCTCTCGAGTTGCGGCGGGAAGCAGGGGTGTATTCTCGAGTTAGGACTTGGGTGGCCCTTCAAAATTCGAGTTTGTTCAGCGAAGTCAGGACTCATGTCTAGTTGCGAGGGACACCTCGAGATTCTCACCGAGGCTTGGCAGAGCAATCGGGATGCCTCTTTAGGTGAGACTTGAGACCCATGGTCCCTTTCAGTTCCCACAGTGATTGTCGGATTCCTATCAATTTTTCAGAGGAGTCAGGCTTGTTGTCCTTTGGACGCATTGAACTCCAAGACCTCTCAAAATTTCAAGGGGATGTGAGGCCTCCTGTCGAGCTGAGGCGGGGAAATAGGGCTTTCTCTAAAGACTCCACAGGGATTCACACATCTCTTCATCTTGGGAGATGAAAGACTAGCCTGCATTCAAGTCACTGGAGGGAAATCCGGCCATATTTCGAGTCACAGCATCTCGGTGTTCATTCCAATTGAGGCAGCAACCTCAGGGGCCCTCTCACATATCTATAGCTAAGAGAGGCCTTCTGTTCAGGTGCTGGAGGAAAGTTGCATTCCGATTGAGTCAAAAATAGGGAATCAGCTCTCATCTCGAGATGATTTGGGGTACCCGGAGCTTTTCTTGAGTTGGTGTGCTGAACGTGGTGTACCTCTGGACTATATTTTACTTTTCTATAGCAACCAAGAAATATCTTGTATGTTAGCATTTTATAGATCATTGAACATATTTATCAAATCATATTATATTGTACACACGTCCATTCCAGTCCAAATATATACTTATATTCATTAAGAGCTCAAAAATCACTTTAGCTCTTCTGCAAGAAAATCCCCTTGTGTAAGAGTAAGCCAATGTTCAGCATGTTCAGCAAATTAACGCTTTAAAATTGAAATTCATTTGGAAATGACCCAACCATCCAACAAACTTCTACTACATATTTCAGCACAACTCAACAAACCTGGGTCACTCTGATCTCTAGAGACCACTCCAGATTACAGAGAATAGATCATTTTATCAAAAATACAATTCCTTGTAATACAGCTTATCTAAAATTTTCATCTCACCTATAAATATATATATATATATATATATATATATATATATATATATATATATATATATAGAGAGAGAGAGAGAGAGAGAGAGAGAGAGAGAGTTACCTTTTTTTGGACAATCGTATCGTACCCCAAACCAAGGCATAACAAAATATTATATAATATTGATGACTCAAGAAAAGTCTCTACTACATTAACAAATCATTATATTAAAATCACATTCACAATTAAATAAACATTACACCCAACTTTGAACACCCTTCAGGTCATGAAAAGCTGAATCCAAATAGAGCCCTTTAACTCCACACTATCTAAAAACAAAACATACATTGAAACTTAGATAATTTCAGATACATAGATTACAGTATGGGAAATAGCAGCATCTAGTCTAGCTTAAAAATTAATGTAACTTTTCATTAGGTTCCAACAAAGATACTTTTGGAGTTGCGACTGTTGGCAGAGGGGAAGCATTTGGAGCAGCCAGGGCATGGCTAACTAGAAAATTTTGAGATAATTTGTAATGTTTTAATTGAGCCTTTTGTAAAGCTTACTCATTTAATTTATATGTTTATAATAAGTGTTTTGTCTGTTGCTGAATATTGAAGGGATAGAATATACCTTTAAATGGCAGAATTACAGGCTTAATAAGAGCGCATAAGGGCTAGAGATCAATTGGAATAGCTTTTCCAGGTTTGGCTGCACATTTAACATTTTCTTTGACCCGGAGCCAAATTTATAAGTCAAAACTGCATTTATAAGGAAACTAAGGATTATGTTCAACTACTGTTTGAAGGCAAGCCTCTATTCATTGGCATGAAACCAGATGTACCTGAAATGTAAAGAAGTGGTGAAGTAAAGTAGAAAAATAATGGGGCTGGCCAGCCTTTTAACCCAAGCCTTAGTCTTTACAGACCTCAATAGGTCCATGAGTCACTCCACCAGATATAGCACGTATACCAGTGTCCCTGTTCTTTAGCCACATTTGCTGGGGTCCTTTAATGAACCAGAACCTTGTGGTACGGAGTTGGCGATCAGAAAGTAAAAAAGAGAGAAGGGGGGCTGATATCCCTTGGTTTACACAAAGGACCATATTTTTCTTGACACAGGGCTTGCATCACTCACCAAGGTACCAGGCACCCACTCGAGTGAGTCTTAGAAGCCCGGGCAGAAAAGTTAGCATGGCGGGTCTCCACGCTCCAGAAAGTCAGCCAGAAAAAGATAGAGAGAGAGAGAAAAAGAGAGAGAGAGAGACAAAAAAAGACCGGGGAATAAGGTCTAATGGACAAAAGGTGCTTTAATGATTTTTCTATGAGTTTATACAGGCTGCAGTACAAGAAATTTCTTTCGGGAATTATAGAGTTCAGCAAACCAAACAAATTTGCAATGGTTCCCAAGGGAACAAGGAGTAATGTTAGTCACAATGTCAGGAGAAAATCCATATCTCAAGAAAGGGGAAGGGGACTAAGCAGTTTTGTCTTAAAGAGTTGCTCTGCTGAACTTGGTGTTCCTCTGGACTTTGGACTGTGTTCTCGTGGATTCTCTGTTGTTGTTTAAAGGAAGTCAAGCAACTTCTCGTGTTGGAAGGGAGGGGAATTCGGGATGGCTCTGGAGCACATGCAGGGGAATCTGGACTCATCTCGAGTTGATTTGCAGAACACGGAGCCCTTTCGTGTTGCTGCGGTGATATCAGGTTCCTCTAGACTTCTGACAGTGTTCTTGGGGACTCTCTGAAGTTCCATCCAGGAAGCCCAGACTCCTTTCATGTTTGATGGGGAAGACGGAATTTCTCTGCATGCAATGCAGGGGAATCGGGCCTCCTCTGGCAGCGAGGGGGAAGTCTCGTGGTTTTTCTCGAGTTGCGGTGAGAACCTGTGGTATACTCTCGTGTTAGGACGTGGATGGCCCTTCAAAACTTGTGTTTATTCAGCGATGTCAGGACTCATGTCTAGTTACCAGGAACACATCGGGATTCTCCTCGAGGATTGGCAGGGCAATAGGGATGCCTCTTTAGTTGAGACTTGGGACTCAGCTTCCCTTTCCAGGTGCCACAGGGATATTGGGATTCCTATCAATTTTCAATAGGACACAGGCATCTTCTCTTTTGGAAGCATTGAACTCCAAGTTCCTTTCGAATTTTCAAAGGGATGTGAGGCCTCCTGTCGAGATGAGGTGGGGAACTAGTTCTTTCTCTAAAGACTCCACGGGGGATTCAGACATCCCTTCACCATGTGAAATGAAAGACGATCCTGCCTGCATTCAAATCACTGCAGGGAAATCCGGCCTTATTTCGAGTCAGGGCATCTCGGTGTCCATTCCACTTGGGGCAGAAAACTCAGGGTCTCTCCTACATTCCTATAGCTGAGAAACTCCTCGTCTTGAGGTGCTGTAGAAAGTTGGCATTCATGTGAGTCGACCCCATTTAATCATCTCTACTCTCGAGATGATTTGTGGTACACGGAGCTTGTCTCGAGTTGCTGTGCTGAACTTGGTGTTCCTCTAGAGTTGGGACCGTGTTCCGGGTTATCTCCGGAGTTGATTAAGGAAAGAAAGCCACTTGTTGTGTTTGACGTTGACTTGTTGTGTTTGTTTGGATCTAATGCAGGGATCCGGCCTCATCTTGATGATTTGAGGGTACACGGAATGCTTTCATGCTGCTGTTGTGACTTCTGGGTCCCTCTATAATTGTGTCAGTGTTCTTGGGGACTCTCTGGAGCTCCATCAAGGAAGTCAAGGCTCCTTTCTTTTTCTTTTTTTTTTTTTTTTTTTTTTTGCTCCTTTCTTTCTGACGAGAAACACGAAATTATTCTACAATCTATGAATGGGAATCGAGCCTCTTCTCACAGCGCAGGGAAGCTTCATGGTTTTTCTCGTGTTGCAGCTCGAACCTTGGGAATATTCTCGAGTTAAGATGGGGATGGTCCTCCAAAACTCGGGTTTGTTCAGCGACGTCAGTACTCCTGTCTAGTTGCTTGGGACACCTCGATATTCTCGTCAACGCTTAGGAGGGCATTAGGGACGCCTCTCGAGGTGAGGCGTGAGACCCAGGTTCCCTTTCCAGTTGCCACAATGATATTGGAATTCCTGTCACTTTTCAAGCAGACTCAGGCCTCATTTCCTTGTGAAACATTGAACTCATTGAACTCGGGGTTCCTTTCGCGTTGTCAAAGGGATGTGAGGCATCCCGTCGAGATGAGGTGGTGAACTAGGGCTTTCTATAGGGTCTTCACAGGGAATTCAGACATCTCTTCATCTTGTGAGATGAAAGACGAGCCTGCATTCAAGACACTGCAGGGAAATCTGGCCTTATTTCCAGTCAGGGCACCTCGCGTGTCCGTTCTTCTTGAGGCAGCATACTCAGATTCCCCCTCACATACCTACTGCTGAGAGATGCCTCATCTTAAGGAGCTTGTGGAATGTCTTCATTCCTCTTGAGTAGATGCCAGGGAATCCACTCTCATCTTGAGATGATTTGGGATACACGGAGTTTTTCTCGAGTTGCCGTGCTGAAATTTGTGCTCTTCTAGACTTTGGTTGTTGTTTTCGGGGAATCTCTGGAGTTGTCTAAAGGAAGTTAAGCCCCTTGTCGTGTTTGATGGGTAATGTGGGATGGCTCTGGAGCCAATGCAGGGCAATCGGGCCTCATCTTGAGTTGATTTTGGGTACACGGATCTCTTTCGTGTTGCTGCGATGACCTCAGGGCCCCTTTAGGCTTGTGACAGTGTACTTTGGGATTCTCTGGTGTTCCATCCAGGAAGTCCAGTCTCCTTTCGTGCTTGACGTGGAACAAGGAATTTCTCTGCACCCAGTGCAGGGGAATCGGACATCATCAGCCGGCGAGGGGGAAGTCTCGCCGTTTTTCTCGAGTTGCGGCGGGAAGCAGGGGTGTATTCTCGAGTTAGGACTTGGGTGGCCCTTCAAAATTCGAGTTTGTTCAGCGAAGTCAGGACTCATGTCTAGTTGCGAGGGACACCTCGAGATTCTCACCGAGGCTTGGCAGAGCAATCGGGATGCCTCTTTAGGTGAGACTTGAGACCCATGGTCCCTTTCAGTTCCCACAGTGATTGTCGGATTCCTATCAATTTTTCAGAGGAGTCAGGCTTGTTGTCCTTTGGACGCATTGAACTCCAAGACCTCTCAAAATTTCAAGGGGATGTGAGGCCTCCTGTCGAGCTGAGGCGGGGAAATAGGGCTTTCTCTAAAGACTCCACAGGGGATTCACACATCTCTTCATCTTGGGAGATGAAAGACTAGCCTGCATTCAAGTCACTGGAGGGAAATCCGGCCATATTTCGAGTCACAGCATCTCGGTGTTCATTCCAATTGAGGCAGCAACCTCAGGGGCCCTCTCACATATCTATAGCTAAGAGAGGCCTTCTGTTCAGGT
This sequence comes from Odocoileus hemionus, assembly GCA_020976825.1. NCBI lineage: Eukaryota > Metazoa > Chordata > Mammalia > Artiodactyla > Cervidae > Odocoileus > Odocoileus hemionus. The sequence goes on along the minus strand of JAJLRB010001268.1, from coordinate 12,219 downwards.
GCTGGAGGAAAGTTGCATTCCGATTGAGTCAAAAATAGGGAATCAGCTCTCATCTCGAGATGATTTGGGGTACCCGGAGCTTTTCTTGAGTTGGTGTGCTGAACGTGGTGTACCTCTGGACTATATTTTACTTTTCTATAGCAACCAAGAAATATCTTGTATGTTAGCATTTTATAGATCATTGAACATATTTATCAAATCATATTATATTGTACATACGTCCATTCCAGTCCAAATATATACTTATATTCATTAAGAGCTCAAAATCACTTTAGCTCTTCTGCAAGAAAATCCCCTTGTAAGAGTAAGCCAATGTTCAGCAATTAACGCTTTAAAATTGAAATTCATTTGGAAATGACCCAACCATCCAACAAACTTCTACTACATATTTCAGCACAACTCCAACAACCTGGGTCACTCTGATCTCTAGAGACCACTCCAGATTACAGAGAATAGATCATTTTATCAAAAATACAATTCCTTGTAATACAGCTTATCTAAAATTTTCATCTCACCTATAAATTTATATATATATATATATATATATATATATATATATATATATATATATATATATAGAGAGAGAGAGAGAGAGAGAGAGAGAGAGAGAGTTACCTTTTTTTGGACAATCGTATCGTACCCCAAACCAAGGCATAAAAAATATTATATAATATTGATGACTCAAGAAAAGTCTCTACTACATTAACAAATCATTATATTAAAATCACATTCACAATTAAATAAACATTACACCCAACTTTGAACACCCTTCAGGTCATGAAAAGCTGAATCCAAATAGAGCCCTTTAACTCCACACTATCTAAAAACAAAACATACATTGAAACTTAGATAATTTCAGATACATAGATTACAGTATGGGAAATAGCAGCATCTAGTCTAGCTTAAAAATTAATGTAACTTTTCATTAGGTTCCAACAAAGATACTTTTGGAGTTGCGACTGTTGGCAGAGGGAAGCATTTGGAGCAGCCAGGGCATGGCTAACTAGAAAATTTTGAGAGATAATTTGTAATGTTTTAATTGAGCCTTTTGTAAAGCTTACTCATTTAATTTATATGTTTATAATAAGTGTTTTGTCTGTTGCTGAATATTGAAGGGATAGAATATACCTTTAAAAATGGCAGAATTACAGGCTTAATAAGAGCGCATAAGGGCTAGAGATCAATTGGAATAGCTTTTCCAGGTTTGGCTGCACATTTAACATTTTCTTTGACCCGGAGCCAAATTTATAAGTCAAAACTGCATTTATAAGGAAACTAAGGATTATGTTCAACTACTGTTTGAAGGCAAGCCTCTATTCATTGGCATGAAACCAGATGTACCTGAAATGTAAAGAAGTGGTGAAGTAAAGTAGAAAAATAATGGGGCTGGCCAGCCTTTTAACCCAAGCCTTAGTCTTTACAGACCTCAATAGGTCCATGAGTCACTCTCCACCAGATATAGCACGTATACCAGTGTCCCTGTTCTTTAGCCACATTTGCTGGGGTCCTTTAATGAACCAGAACCTTGTGGTACGGAGTTGGCGATCAGAAAGTAAAAAGAGAGAAGGGGCTGATATCCCTTGGTTTACACAAAGGACCAATATTTTTCTTGACACAGGGCTTGCATGCATCACTCACCAAGGTACCAGGCACCCACTCGAGTGAGTCTTAGAAGCCCGGGCAGAAAAGTTAGCATGGCGGGTCTCCACGCTCCAGAAAGTCAGCCAGAAAAAGATAGAGAGAGAGAGAGAAAAAGAGAGAGAGAGAGACAAAAAAAGACCCGGGGGGACCTAAGGTCTAATGGAACAAAGGTGCTTTAATAATGATTTTTCTATGAGTTTATACAGGCTGCAGTACAAGAAATTTCTTTCGGGAATTATAGAGTTCAGCAAACCAAACAAATTGCAATGGTTCCCAAGGGAACAAGGAGTAATGTTAGTCACAATGTCAGGAGAAATCCATATCTCAAGAAAGGGGAAGGGGACTAAGCAGTTTTGTCTTAAAGAGTTGCTCTGCTGAACTTGGTGTTCCTCTGGACTTTGGACTGTGTTCTCGTGGATTCTCTGTTGTTGTTTAAAGGAAGTCAAGCAACTTCTCGTGTTGGAAGGGGAATTCGGGATGGCTCTGGAGCACATGCAGGGGAATCTGGACTCATCTCGAGTTGATTTGCAGAACACGGAGCCCTTTCGTGTTGCTGCGGTGATATCAGGGTTCCTCTAGACTTCTGACAGTGTTCTTGGGGACTCTCTGAAGTTCCATCCAGGAAGCCCAGACTCCTTTCATGTTTGATGGGGAAGACGGAATTTCTCTGCATGCAATGCAGGGGAATCGGGCCTCCTCTGGCAGCGAGGGGAACGTCTCGTGGTTTTTCTCGAGTTGCGTTGCGGTGAGAACCTGTGGTATACTCTCGTGTTAGGACGTGGATGGCCCTTCAAAACTTGTGTTTATTCAGCGATGTCAGGACTCATGTCTAGTTACCAGGAACACATCGGGATTCTCCTCGAGGATTGGCAGGGCAATAGGGATGCCTCTTTAGTTGAGACTTGGGACTCAGCTTCCCTTTCCAGGTGCCACAGGGATATTGGGATTCCTATCAATTTTCAATAGGACACAGGCATCTTCTCTTTTGGAAGCATTGAACTCCAAGTTCCTTTCGAATTTTCAAAGGGATGTGAGGCCTCCTGTCGAGATGAGGTGGGGAACTAGTTCTTTCTCTAAAGACTCCACGGGGGATTTCAGACATCCCTTCACCATGTGAAATGAAAGACGATCCTGCATTCAAATCACTGCAGGGAAATCCGGCCTTATTTCGAGTCAGGGCATCTCGGTCCACTCTCATCTTGAGATGATTTGGGATACACGGAGTTTTTCTCGAGTTGCCGTGCTGAAATTTGTGCTCTTCTAGACGTTGGTTGTTGTTTTCGGGGAATCTCTGGAGTTGTCTAAAGGAAGTTGAGCCCCTTGTCGTGTTTGATGGGTAATGTGGGATGGCTCTGGAGCCAATGCAGGGCAATCGGGCCTCATCTTGAGTTGATTTTGGGTACACGGATCTCTTTCGTGTTGCTGCGATGACCTCAGGGCCCCTTTAGGCTTGTGAGAGTGTACTTTGGGATTCTCTGGTGTTCCATCCAGGAAGTCCAGTCTCCTTTCGTGCTTGACGTGGAACAAGGAATTTCTCTGCACCCAGTGCAGGGGAATCGGACATCATCAGCCGGCGAGGGGGAAGTCTCGCTGTTTTTCTCGAGGTGCGGCGGGAAGCAGGGGTGTATTCTCGAGTTAGGACTTGGGTGGCCCTTCAAAATTCGAGTTTGTTCAGCGAAGTCAGGACTCATGTCTAGTTGCGAGGGACACCTCGAGATTCTCACCGAGGCTTGGCAGAGCAATCGGGATGCCTCTTTAGGTGAGACTTGAGACCCATGGTCCCTTTCAGTTCCCACAGTGATTGTCGGATTCCTATCAATTTTTCAGAGGAGTCAGGCTTCTTGTCCTTTGGACGCATTGAACTCCAAGACCTCTCAAAATTTCAAGGGGATGTGAGGCCTCCTGTCGAGCTGAGGCGGGGAAATAGGGCTTTCTCTAAAGACTCCACAGGGGATTCACACATCTCTTCATCTTGGGAGATGAAAGACTAGCCTGCATTCAAGTCACTGGAGGGAAATCCGGCCATATTTCGAGTCACAGCATCTCGGTGTTCATTCCAATTGAGGCAGCAACCTCAGGGGCCCTCTCACATATCTATAGCTAAGAGAGGCCTTCTGTTCAGGTGCTGGAGAAAAGTTGCATTCCGATTGAGTCAAAAATAGGGTATCAGCTCTCATCTCGAGATGATTTGGGGTACCCGGAGCTTTTCTTGAGTTGGTGTGCTGAAAGTGGTTACCTTTGGACTATATTTTACTTTTCTATAGCAACCAAGAAATATCTTGTATGTTAGCATTTTATAGATCATTGAACATATTTATCAAATCATATTATATTGTACACACGTCCATTCCAGTCCAAATATATACTTATATTCATTAAGAGCTCAAAATCACTTTAGCTCTTCTGCAAGAAAATCCCCTTGTAAGAATAAGCCAATGTTCAGCAATTAACGCTTTAAAAGTGAAATTCATTTGGAAATGACCCAACCATCCAACAAACTTCTACTACATATTTCAGCACAACTCCAACAACCTGGGTCACTCTGACCTCTAGAGACCACTCCAGATTACAGAGAATAGATCATTTTACCAAAAATACAATTTCTTGTAATACAGCTTATCTAAAATTTTTTTCTCACCTATAAATTTATATATATATATATATATATATATATATATATATATATATATATATATATATATATAGAGAGAGAGAGAGAGAGAGTTACCTTTCTTTGGACAATAGTATAATACCCCAAACCAAGGCCTAACAAAATATTATATAATATTGATGACTCAAGAAAAGTCTCTACTACATTAACAAATCATTATATTAAAATCACATTCACAATTAAATAAACATTACACCCAACATTAAACACCCTTCAGGTCATGAAAAGCTGAATCCAAATAGAGCCCTTTAACTCCACACTATCTAAAAACAAAACATACATTGAAACTTAGATAATTTCAGATACATTGATTACAGTATGGGGAGTAGCAGCGTCTAGTCTAGCTAAAAAATTAATGTAACTTTTCATTAGGTTCCAACAAAGATACTTTTGGAGTTGCGACTGTTGGCAGAGGAGAAGCATTTGGAACAGCCAGGGCATGGCTAACTAGAAAATTTTGAGATAATTTGTAATGTTTTATTTGAGCCTTTTGTAAAGCTTACTCATTTAATTTATATGGTTATAATAAATGTTTTGTCTGTTGCTGAATATTGAAGGGATATAATATACCTTTAAATGGCAGAATTACAGCCTTAATAAGAGCGCATAAGGGCTAGAGATCAATTGGAATAGCTTTTCCAGGTTTGGTTGCACATTTAACATTTTCTTTGACCCGGAGCCTAATTTATAAGTCAAAACTGCATTTATAAGGAAACTAAGGATTATGTTCAACTACTGTTTGAAGGCAAGCCTCTATTCATTGGCATGAAACCAGATGTACCTATAATGTAAAGAAGTGGTGAAGTAAAGTAGAAAAATAATGGGGCTGGCCAGCCTTTTAACCCAAGCCTTAGTCTTTACAGACCTCAATAGGTCCATGAGTCACTCCACCAGATATAGCACGTATACCAGTGTTCCTGTTCTTTAGACACATTTGCTGGGGTCCTTTAATGAACCAGAACCTTGTGGTACGGAGTTGGCGATCAGAAAGTAAAAGAGAGAAGGAGGCTGATATCCCTTGGTTTACACAAAGGACCAATATTTTTCTTAACACAGGGCTTGCATAACTCATCAAGGTACCAGGCACCCACTCGAGTGAGTCTTAGAAGCCCGGGCAGAAAAGTTAGCATGGCGCGTCTCCACGCTCCAGAAAGTCAGCCAGAAAAAGATAGAGAGAGAGAGAAAAAGAGAGAGAGAGACAAAAAAAGACACGGGGACCTAAGATCTAATGGAACAAAGGTGCTTTAATGATTTTTCTATGAGTTTATACAGGCTGCAGTACAAGAAATTTCTTTCGGGAATTATAGAGTTCAGCAAACCAAACAAATTGCAACGGTTCCCAAATGAACAAGGAGTAATGTTAGTCACAATGTCAGGAGACAATCCATATCTCAAGAAAGGGGAAGGGGACTAAGCAGTTTTGTCTTAAAGAGTTGCTCTGCTGAACTTGGTGTTCCTCTGGACTTTGGACTGTGTTCTCGTGGATTTTCTGTTGTTGTTTAAAGGAAGTCAAGCAACTTCTCGTGTTGGAAGGGGAATTCGTGATGGCTCTGGAGCACATTCAGGGGAATCTGGACTCATCTCGAGTTGATTTGCAGAACACGGAGCCCTTTCGTGTTGCTGCGGTGATATCAGGGTCCCTTTAGACTTCTGACAGTGTTCTTGGGAACTCTCTGAAGTTCCATCCAGGAAGCCCAGACTCCTTTCATGTTTGATGGGGAAGACGGAATTTCTCTGCATGCAATGCAGGGGAATCGGGCCTCCTCTGGCAGCGAGGGGGAAGTCTCGTGGTTTTTCTCCAGTTACGGTGAGAACCTGTGGTATCCTCTCGTGTTTGGACGTGGATGGCCCTTCAAACTTTGTGTTTATTCAGCAATGTCAGGACTCATGTCTAGTAACCAGGAACACATCGGGATTCTCCTCGAGGATTGGCAGCGCAATAGGGATGCCTCTTTAGTTGAGACTTGGAACTCAGCTTCCCTTTCCAGGTGCCACAGGGATATTGGGATTCCTATTAATTTTCAATAGGACACAGGCATCTTCTCTTTTGGAAGCATTGAACTCCACGTTCTTTTCGAATTTTCAAAGGGATGTGAGGCCTCCTGTCGAGATGAGGTGGGGAACTAGTTCTTTCTCTAAAGACTCCACGGGGGATTCAGACATCCCTTCACCATGTGAAATGAAAGACGATCCTGCATTCAAATCACTGCAGGGAAATCCGGCCTCATTTCGAGTCAGGGCATCTCGGTGTCCATTCCACTTGGGGCAGCACACTCAGGGTCTCTCCTACATTTCTATAGCTGAGAGACTCCTCGTCTTGAGGTGCTGTAGAAAGTTGGCATTCATGTGAGTCGACCCCATTTAATCATCTCTACTATCGAGATGATTTGTGTTACACGGAGCTTGTCTCGAGTTGCTGTGCTGAACTTGGTGTTTCTCTAGAGTTGGGACCGTGTTCCGGGTTATCTCCGGAGTTGATTAAGGAAAGACAAGCCACTTGTTGTGTTTGACGTTGACGACGGAAAACCTCTGAATTTAATGCAGCGTATTCCGGCCTCATCTCGAGATGATTTGAGGGTTCACGGAATGATTTCATGCTGCTGTTGTGACTACTGGGTCCCTCTATAATTGTGTCAGTGTTCTTGGGGACTCTCTGGAGCTCCATCAAGGAAATCAAGGCTCCTTTCTTTTTTTTTTTTTTTTTTTTTTTTTTTTTTTGTTCCTTTCTTTCTGACGAGAAACACGAAAATTATTCTACAATCTATGAATGGGAATCGAGCCTCTTCTCACAGCGCAGGGAAGCTTCATGGTTTTTCTCGTGTTGCAGCTCGAACCTTGGGAATATTCTCGAGTTAAGATGGGGATGGTCCTCCAAAACTCGGGTTTGTTCAGCGACGTCAGTACTCCTGACTAGTTGCTTGGGACACCTCGATATTCTCGTCAACGCTTAGGAGGGCATTAGGGACGCCTCTCGAGGTGAGGCGTGAGACCCAGGTTCCCTTTCCAGTTGCCACAATGATATTGGAATTCCTGTCACTTTTCAAGCAGACTCAGGCCTCATCTCCTTGTGAAACATTGAACTCATTGTACGCGGGTTCCTTTCGCGTTGTCAAAGGGATGTGAGGCATCCCGTCGAGATGAGGTGGTGAACGAGGGCTTCTATAGGGTCTCCACAGGGAATTCAGACATCTCTTCATCTTGTGAGATGAAAGACGAGCCTGCATTCAAGACACTGCGGGGAAATCTGGCCTTATTAACAGTCAGGGCACCTCGGTGTCCGTTCTTCTTGAGGCAGCATACTCAGATTCCCCCTCACATACCTACTGCTGAGAGATGCCTCATCTTAAGTAGCTTGTGGAATGTCTTCATTCCTCTTGAGTAGATGCCAGGAAATCCACTCTCATCTTGAGATGATTTGGGATACACGGAGTTTTTCTCGAGTTGCCGTGCTGAAATTTGTGTTCTTCTAGACGTTGGTTGTTATTTTCGGGGAATCTCTGGAGTTGTCTAAAGGAAGTTAAGCCCCTTGTCGTGTTTGATGGGTAATGTGGGATGGCTCTGGAGCCAATGCAGGGCAATCGGGCCTCATTTTGAGTTGATTTTGGGTACACGGATCTCTTTCATGTTGCTGCGATGACCTCAGGGCCCCTTTAGGCTTGTGACAGTGTACTTTGGGATTCTCTGGTGTTCTATCCAGGAAGTCCAGTCTCCTTTCGTGCTTGACGTGGAACAAGGAATTTCTCTGCACCCAGTGCAGGGGAATCGAACATCATCAGCCGGCGAGGGGGAAGTCTCGCCGTTTTTCTCGAGGTGCGGCGGGAAGCAGGGGTGTATTCTCGAGTTAGGACTTGGGTGGCCCTTCAAAATTCGAGTTTGTTCAGCGAAGTCAGGACTCATGTCTAGTTGCGAGGGACACCTCGAGATTCTCACCGAGGCTTGGCAGAGCAATCGGGATGCCTCTTTAGGTGAGACTTGAGACCCATGGTCCCTTTCAGTTCCCACAGTGATTGTCGGATTCCTCTCAATTTTTCAGAGGAGTCAGGCTTCTTGTCCTTTGGACGCATTGAACTCCAAGACCTCTCAAAATTTCAAGGGGATGTGAGGCCTCCTGTCGAGCTGAGGCGGGGAAATAGGGCTTTCTCTAAAGACTCCACAGGGGATTCACACATCTCTTCATCTTGGGAGATGAAAGACTAGCCTGCATTCAAGTCACTGGAGGGAAATCCGGCCATATTTCGAGTCACAGCATCTCGGTGTTCATTCCAATTGAGGCAGCAACCTCAGGGGCCCTCTCACATATCTATAGCTAAGAGAGGCCTTCTGTTCAGGTGCTGGAGGAAAGTTGCATTCCGATTGAGTCAAAAATAGGGAATCAGCTCTCATCTCGAGATGATTTGGGGTACCCGGAGCTTTTCTTGAGTTGGTGTGCTGAACGTGGTGTACCTCTGGACTATATTTTAATTTTCTATAGCAACCAAGAAATATCTTGAATGTTAGCATTTTATAGATCATTGAACATATTTATCAAATCATATTATATTGAACACACGTCCATCCAGTCCAAATATATACTTATATTCATTAAGAGCTCAAAATCAATTTAGTTCTTCTACAAGAAAATTCCCTTGTAAGAGTAAGCCAATGATCAGCAATAAACGCTTTAAAATTGAAATTCATTTGGAAATGACCCAACCATTCAACAAACTTCTACTACATATTTCAGCACAACTCCAACAACCTGGGTCACTCTGATCTCTAGAGACCACTTCTGATTACAGAGAATAGATCATTGTATCCAAAAACACAATTCCTTGTAATACAGCTTATCTAAAATTTTCATCTCACCTATAAATTTATATAAATATATATATATATATATATATATATATATATATATATATAGACACAGAGAGAGAGAGAGAGTTACCTTATCTTGGACAATCGTATCATACCCCAAACCAAGGCATAGCAAAATATTATATAATATTGATGACTCAAGAAAAGTCTCTACTACATTACAAATCATTATATTAAAATCACGTTCACAATTAAATAAACGTTACACCCAACTTTGAACACCATTCAGGTCATGAAAAACTGAAACCAAATAGAGTCCTTTAACTCCACACTATCTAAAAACAAAACATACATTGAAACTTAGATGATTTCAGATACATAGATTACAGTATGGGGAATAGCAGCATCTAGTCTAGGTTAAAAATTAATGTAACTTTTCATTAGGTTCCAACAAAGATACTTTTGGAGTTGCGACTGTTGGCAAAGGAGAAGCATTTGGAGCAGCCAGGGAATGTCTAACTAGATAATTTTGAGATAATTTGTAATGTTTTAATTGAGCCTTTTGTAAAGCTTACTCATTTAATTTATATGTTTATAATAAATGTTTTGTCTGTTGCTGAATATTGAAGGGATAGAATATATCTTTAAATGGCAGAATTACAGCCTTAATAAGAGCGCATAAGGGCTAGAGATCAATTGGAATAGCTTTTCCAGGTTTGGCTGCACATTTAACATTTTCTTTGACCCGGAGCCAAATTTATAAGTCAAAACTGCATTTATAAGCAAACTAAGGACTATGTTCAACTACTGTTTGAAGGCAAGCCTCTATTCATTGGCATGAAACCAGATGTACCTGAAATGTAAAGAAGTGGTGAAGTAAAGTAGAAAAATAATGGGGCTGGCCAGCCTTTTAACCCAAGCCTTAGTCTTTACAGACCTCAATAGGTCCATGAGTCACTTCACCAGATATAGCACGTATACCAGTGTCCCTGTTCTTTAGCCACATTTGCTGGGGTCCTTTAATGGACCAGAACCTTGTGGTACGGAGTTGGCGATCAGAAAGTAAAAGAGAGAAGGAGGCTGATATCCCTTGGTTTACACAAAGGACCAATATTTTTCTTGACACAAGGCTTGCATCACTCACCAAGGTACCAGGCACCCACTCGAGTGAGTCTTAGAAGCCCGGGCAGAAAAGTTAGCATGGCGGGTCTCCACGCTCCAGAAAGTCAGCCAGAAAAAGATAGAGAGAGAGAAAAAGAGAGAGAGAGACAAAGAAAGACCCGGGGACCTAAGGTCTAATGGAACAAAGGTGCTTTAATGATTTTTCTATGAGTTTATACAGGCTGCAGTACAAGAAATTTCTTTCGGGAATTATAGAGTTCAGCAAACCAAACAAATTTCAACGGTTCCCAAATGAACAAGGAGTAATGTTAGTCACAATGTCAGGAGACAATCCATATCTCAAGAAAGGGGAAGGGGACTAAGCAGTTTTGTCTTACAGAGTTGCTCTGCTGAACTTGGTGTTCCTCTGGACTTTGGACTCTCTTCTCGTGGATTCTCTGTTGTTGTTTAAAGGAAGTCAAGCAACTTCTCGTGTTGGAAGGGGAATTCGGGATGGCTCTGGAGCACATGCAGGGGAATCTGGACTCATCTCGAGTTGATTTGCAGAACACGGAGCCCTTTCGTGTTGCTGCGGTGATATCAGGGTCCCTCTAGACTTCTGACAGTGTTCTTGGGGACTCTCTGAAGTTCCATGCAGGAAGCCCAGACTCCTTTCATGTTTGATGGGGAAGACGGAATTTCTCTGCATGCAATGCAGGGGAATCGGGCCTCCTCTGGCAGCGAGGGGGAAGTCTCGTGGTTTTTCTCGAGTTGCGGTGAGAACCTGTGGTATACTCTCGTGTGAGGACGTGGATGGCCCTTCAAAACTTGTGTTTATTCAGCGATGTCAGGACTCATGTCTAGTTAAAAGCAACACATCGGGATTCTCCTCGAGGATTGGCAGGGCAATAGGGATGCCTCTTTAGTTGAGACTTGTGACTCAGCTTCCCTTTCCAGGTGCCACAGGGATATTGGGATTCCTATCAATTTTCAATAGGACACAGGCATCTTCTCTTTTGGAAGCATTGAACTCCAAGTTCCTTTCGAATTTTCAAAGGGATGTGAGGCCTCCTGTCGAGATGAGGTGGGGAACTAGTTCTTTCTCTAAAGACTCCACGGGGGATTCAGACATCCCTTCACCTTGTGAAATGAAAGACGATCCTGCATTCAAATCACTGCAGGGAAATCCGGCCTTATTTCGAGTCAGGGCATCTCGGTGTCCATTCCACTTGGGGCAGCACACTCAGGGTCTCTCCTACATTCCTATAGCTGAGAAACTCCTCGTCTTGAGGTGCTGTAGAAAGTTGGCATTCATGTGAGTCGACCCCATTTAATCATCTCTACTATCGAGATGATTTGTGGTACACGGAGCTTGTCTCGAGTTGCTGTGCTGAACTTGGTGTTCCTCTAGAGTTGGGACCGTGTTCCGGGTTATCTCCGGAGTTGATTAAGGAAAGACAAGCCACTTGTTGTGTTTGACGTTGACGACGGAAAACCTCTGGATCTAATGCAGCGTATTCCGGCCTCATCTCGAGATGATTTGAGGGTAAACGGAATGCGTTCATGCTGCTGTTGTGACTTCTGGGTCCCTCTATAATTGTGTCAGTGTTCTTGGGGACTCTCTGGAGCTCCATCAAGGAAGTCAAGGCTCCTTTCTTTTTCTTTTCTTTTTTTTGCTCCTTTCTTTCTGACGAGAAACATCAAATTATTCTACAATCTATGAATGGGAATCAAGCCTCTTCTCACAGCGCAGGGAAGCTTCATGGTTTTTCTCGTGTTGCAGCTTGAACCTTGGGAATATTCTCGAGTTAAGATGGGGAAGGTCCTCCAAAACTCGGGTTTGTTCAGCGACGTCAGTACTCGTGTCTAGTTGCTTGGGACACCTCGATATTCTCGTCAACGCTTAGGAGGGCATTAGGGACGCCTCTCGAGGTGAGGCGTGAGACCCAGGTTCCCTTTCCAGTTGCCACCATGATATTGGAATTCCTGTCACTTTTCAAGCAGACTCA
>JAJLRB010001267.1:0-41588 GCA_020976825.1 Odocoileus hemionus | reverse complement strand
CTCGAGTTGTGGCAGGAAGCAGGGTGTATTCTCGAGTTAGGACTTGGGTGGCCCTTCAAAATTCGAGTTTGTTCAGTCGAAGTCAGGACTCATGTCTAGTTGCGAGGGATCACCTCGAGATTTTCTCCCTCTCACCCGAGGCTTGCTGCAGAGCAAGTCGGGGATGCACTCTTTAAGTGAGACTTGAGGGACCCATGGTCCCTTTCAGTTCCCACAGTGCTTTGTCGGATTCCTATCAATATTTTTCAGAGGAGTCAGGCTTGTTGGTCCTTTGGGACGCATTGAACCTGAAAGCTCCAATTCCAAGACCTCTCTTCACTCTCACAAAATTTTCAAGGGATGGTGAAGGGCCCTCCTGTCGAGCTGGGAGGCGTGTAAAGAGGGCTTTCTCTAAGAAGACCTCCACCAGGGGGATTCACACATCTCTCTCTCTTCACTTGGGGATGATGATAGACACCTGCATTCAAGCCACTGTAGGGAAAAATTTGTTTGTCCGGGATGCATTATGTGTAGGGCCAAAAAATTTAATATTTCGAGACACAAGTTAATAGTAAGAGCATCTCGGTAAGTGAGGTTTTTATATTGTGTCAATAGATGTTTCCAATTGGCAGGCAGCAACCTCAGGGGCCCTCACATATATCTTATAGCTAATAGAGAGAGGCCTTTCTCACAGGTGCTGGAGGAAAGTTGGCCTTCTGATTGGGGGTTCAAAAATAGGGAATCATTTCACATCTCGAGATGATTTGGGTACCCCACCCGGAGATTTTCCCTTTGATTGGTGTGCTTGAAAAACGAGGTGTTAAAACCTCTGACTATATTATACTTAATTATTTTACCTTTTTCTAATAGGCAACCAAGAAATATCTTGTTATTTTAGCATTTTAATATTAGATCATTGAACATAAATTTATTCGATCATACGTTTATAATGTTACACTCACGGCCCAAATTCCAAGTCCAAATATATACTATATATTTCATTAAGAGCTCAAATCACTTTAGAGCTTCTTTCTCTGCAAGGAAACTTCCCCTCCCCCCTTGTAGAGTATGTAAGCCAATGGTTAAGCAATTAAAAAACCTAACGCTTTTTTTTTAAAATTGAGATTCATATTGGAAATGACCCCCCCCCCCCCCCAAAAATTCCAAACCAACTAATTCTTACTAACATATTTCACAGCACCAACTTCCCAAAACCAAATACAAACCCAACCTGGGTCACTCTGATCTAGATAGAGACCTCGATTCCAGATTCACAGATTAGAGTATAAAATAGATCGGATTTTAACAAAAATCACTAATACCTATGATAATAAGCTTATCTGAAAAATTTTAAATGTCTCACCCATAAATTTATATATATATATCTATATATATATATATATATGAGGATATAGAGAGAGAGATACAGAGATGAGAGAGATGATGAGAGAGATGAGTTACCTTCTTTTGGACAATCGTTTATCGTACCCCAAACCAGAGGCATAACAAAATATTATATAATATTGATGACTCAAGGAAAAAGTCTTGCTACTATCATTAACAAATCATTTATATTAAAATCACATTCACAATTAAATAAAAGCATTACAGTACCCCACCTATTGAACACGACCTTCAGGTCATGAAAAGGCTGAATCCAAATAGAATAGAGCATTCTTGCCTTTAACTCCACACTATCTAAGAAAACGAAAACATACATTGAAACTCTAGCGATAATTTCAGAGATCATTCATAGAGTGTAGCTAGTAAAATTAGGAGGAATTTAGCAGCATAGTAGACGTCTATTGCTTAAGCTATAAGAAATTTATAGTATGTAGACTTTTCATTAATAGTAGGGTTCGGTATCAGACAATTCAGTATTTACTTTTAGTTATAGGTGAATGCGACTGCAAGAGCATGTAAAGAGAGGGTTAATCATCTATGGGAGTCAGTTCATACCAAGGGCGGAAGGAGTAAACTAGGAATGATTGAGATAATTTGTAAAATGAGTTTTTTAATTGAGGCCTTTTTTTGTAAACGCTTAACTCCATTTAAATTTATATGTTTATAAATAAGTGTTTTTGTCTGTTGTTGCTGAAAATATTGGAAGGATAGTAATATTACTCTTTAAATGGGTGCAGCTAGATTACTGGCTATAATAAGAAAGTGCGTAGAGGGCTAGAGATCAATTTGGAATAGCTTTTTTTTTCCAGGTTTGGCCTTTAATCAGCATTTTAACATTTTCTATTATGACCCGTGAGGGATAAAGCCTATATTATTTATATGCAATCAAGAAACTCTGACGTTGGCATTTATCAACATGCATTAGGACAACTAAGGTATATATAGTCTTTCAGAGTCTGACATGTATTGAAGAGCAAGCGCACTATTCATTGGGCAATTGAAACCAGATTGTAGCCGAAATGTAAAAACGTGGTATATTAAGTAAAATAGTCAAAAATAATGGGGCTGGCCAGCCTTTTAACCCAAGCCTTATGTCTTTAACCCCAGACTCCTCCATAGGGTCCATGAGTCACTTCTACTCCCCACCAAATAATAGGCACGTATACCCAGTGGTCCCTGTTTTCTTTAGCCACATTGCTGGGGTCCCTTTAAAAAAAAAAAAAAATGAATCCATAAAACCTTGTGGTACGGAGTTGGCGATCAGAAAGTAAAAGAGAGAAGGAGGCTGATATCCCTTGGTTTACACAAAGGACCAATATTTTCTTGACACAGGGCTTGCATCACTCACCAAGGTACCAGCATAATTAAATTATTATATTATTAAAAAAAAATATAATTAATTTTATAACATATAAAATTTAAAAAATAAAAAATTAATCCTATTTAAAAAATATCAAAAAAATTTTAAACACATTACCTAAATAAATTAAACAATTAAATTATAATTACACTATAAAAATCAATAAATAAAACAAACTATCATTAGAAAAGAATTGCAAATTTTCAGTTAAACAATCTAATGGAAAACTTAGAACTTTAAATTTATTAAGTTAAATTGTTGACTGAATGGATTGAATTTGGAATAATATTTTGGTTTAGAGGTTTTAAATTTTTTTAATTGATTGGTTTTAATTTAAGATTTAATTAATTTATAAAAGGATTTACTATGAAAGA
This sequence comes from Odocoileus hemionus, assembly GCA_020976825.1. Classification (NCBI taxonomy): domain Eukaryota; kingdom Metazoa; phylum Chordata; class Mammalia; order Artiodactyla; family Cervidae; genus Odocoileus; species Odocoileus hemionus. The sequence goes on along the minus strand of JAJLRB010001267.1, from coordinate 38,471 downwards.
ATTCCCTTATTTTGGAAATTATTTTAAAATTGATTAAGGTAATTAAATTTTTAAAATATTGTTAAATAACAAGAATTTTAAATAAAAACATTATTTAGCCAACCCTTTTTAAACCTAATCTTAAAAAAAGGTTAAAGTACCAAATTTGACGCTTAACCAATTTTAAAAATTTGGCCAATTTAAAATTTTTACCAATATTATGACCGAGCTCTTCCCCTTTTGACCATTACTGTTTAGCCTCAAATAGGGACCAGAGACGAGGAAAAATGGGAAAAAAGAAAGGGGAAAAGGGGCAGAAATACAAGGAACAAGGTTAGTCTAAACCCGGAAAATTGCAGGTGCTCCCAAGTATAGAAAAGAGAAAAGAAGGGGAGAAAAAAATAGGGACAAAGTCAGGAAACCAAAAATTTAAAAGGTTTGAGTAAATAGGGAATGTTAAAAATTTGGGATAAAGATTTGTAAAAAATGCAAGCAAATGTCATATTGAAAGGGTGGGACAATGCGTTTTTTAAGGCAGGAGAATTGGGGTTTTTTGGGGGCCTTGGGTCTGGTTATGGTTCTCTGATTTGTTGAATTGGTTCAGGTTTGGTGCGTCCGGTTAAGGATTCTCTTGATGAAGGGACCCTCGTTTCTGGGGACAGGGGTTTTCTTCTGGTTTGGGGAAAGGGGTTTCCGGGGACTCTTGTTTTTGGGAAGACGGGTTCTGTTAGGGAGCCCGGCCCAGGGATTTTGCGTTGCTGAGGGTTACTTGTGGTTCGGTGGACCGGGAATGGATTGTTTTCATGGAGGATGTCTTTTTAAACCCCGTGTCTGGGATTCAAAGTTGAGTTCTTGTTGGGCTTGCCAGTTCCTTCCTCGCCGGGGTTCAAATTTAAAAAGGCAATCTTTTTCTAAATCCAATCTTTTTCAGGATGTGAGCCCTCTTGAGGAAATCCCTTCCTATTCTTCAGATTCCGGGGGATTAGTCCTTCCCATGGAAAAAATCCTGCTTTAAAGAAAAATTTTTGGGGTTGGTCTTATGGGAAAAACCGGTTTTCTAATTCATTTAGGAAATTTTCCCTTGTTGAAGTTGGCATCATTGATGGCCTTTAAAAAGGGGGTGATTTGTCACGGACTGCTATCAGGGTTTTTGATGGGTTTTCTTTTGGTGGTCCTTTTTTGGGGATAAGGAAATCTCGGTTTTGGGTTTGAAAATATGGCCCATGAGGGTATTTGGCTATCTATAATATTTGAGGTCGGAATGCTTTAGCTCAATTTTATGGTTGCCTCTTTTGGTTTTTGGGTTCTGGTCCTAGGAAGGGGTTTTTTTTTCTTTCTTTTTTTTCGTTCTTAACGTATCTACAATAAAAAGGGGCCCTTTTCACGCATGAAGCTTTGTTTTCGAGGGGAATTCCGGGGTTTTGGGTCCCAATCTGTTTGCACGTCTCAACTGTCTTTTGGGGAAAAATTCCGCAACTGGGGGGGGCCCTTTGGGGGCTTGGGGTTGGTTCCGTGGCACAAGATAGTTTTCCTGCATTTAAGAATCCTCATTCTTAAAATCGAGCTCATAACCGGGCTTTCTTGGCAGTTTGGGGTCCTTAAATTCTCGGGAACAGTTTCTTCACAGGGAATTCAAATCATTCTCTTAGTAAATAGAAATACTCGAGGAACCCTTCATCGGGCGTGGCTTTTCTTGGTTCATTCCTTATCTTTAGGCTCATTTAAGCTTATGGTTTTTTTTTCTAAACCCTCTTCCCTTTATTTTGGGATACAGTTTTCTTTCGGGAAAATTGGTCTAGTTGTTTTGTTGATTTGGTTGTTTGTTTTAAAGGAGTTGCCCTGTTTGGTTTATGGGAGATGGTCGGAGCCAATTGGGCTAGGGCATTTTTTTGGGAACGGTTGTTAGGGTGGGGACTCGGCCCTTTGGTGTAGTGTACTTTGGAGATTTGGGTCCCGGGCTGGTCTCTAAAGGTTTTTACAGGCGGGGAAACAGGATTCCCAGCTGGGGAAAACCCTTTTATTTCCCAGTTGCGGAAGCAGGGTGCCCTGGTGCTCAAAATTCGATTTTTCAGTCAAAGAACAAGGAGTTGGTCCCACTTTCCCGGCAACAGGCAATCGGAGCCTCTTGAGACTTGACCATCCTTTAGTTCCCACGTATTCGGATTCCTATCAATTTTAGAGTCAAGTTTCCTTAACCAATCAACTAAAACCCCCTTAGCTTGGACCGGGCACTTACTCAAAAACCCAAATTTTAAAAACCACTTGTAATAAAATGCATTCAAACCAAAACCCATTGAGACACCCGGGACAAATAGGTGCACCCGGGCCCCAACCCAAACTTCGTAAAAGCTGAGGTTGACGATAAAATTGAATTTCAAGGAGATTGTTTCCCCCATATTTAGGGGTTTTTGGGTTGGGGAAAAATTTCTTTAGCCTAGGAAAGAAATTTTTAAGAAAAAAATTTAATTCATTTTTGGGGTTCAGCATTTCCATTCATAATTGTAATCATAAGGTCAAATTTCTTTTCTTGCAGATAAAATCATGTAGTTTAAGGAATTTTTTACATTTAAATTATTCAATGCAAATCCAAAATACTCATTTCCCAAAAAAACATTATTTTCCTAACATTAAAATAGGAATTTAACTCAACATTCCATATTAAATTATCTAAAATTTTATCAATAAAATCTTTTAATATTATTAATATTAAAATTTAAAGATTAAGTTACCTTTTTTATAAATATTAAACAGCAAAAAAATATTATATTTCTAAACTTACTAAAAATAAAATATAATTAATAATAATTAACCAATTAGAAATTCTTAAACTTTAAAAAATTTAAATCCTTATAAAATATACATAAACTTAAATTTCAAATAATTAATAATAACCAAATTAGTTTCTAAAAATCATTGTAATTTAATTTTAAAATTTTTATTAAGGGCATGGAGAAATTTAAAACCCAACTTACAAAATTGAGATAAATTGATTTTATTTTGTACTTACATTAATTATTTATAACAATTTTGATGTTTAAAAATTTAAGGTTAGAATACTTTTGAAATTAACCTTAATAATAATGGTTAAAATGAATTTTAGTAAGGGTTATTAACTTTGTAATTTTAAACAATTTATAAGTCAAAGTTTTTAGATATAAGTTAGTATTATTGAAAACCCTTACTGCTTAACCGAATTTTAAAAAAAAATGGATTTAAAAAAAAATGCAGTGTTTAACAACCTACCAGTAAAACAAATTCATGTTAAAAGAATAAATAATTTTTTCCCTTTTTTTTCCCCAATGAAGCAAATGTAAAGAGTTGCGATGAAAAAAAAGGGTCATTCCTGTTTCAAAGGACAATTTTTAAAAACACAGGCTGCAATTTATAACAAGGGGGTTTAAAAGTTAAAAAACCTTCGAACATAGGAAAAAAAAAAAGAAAAGAAAGGAAAAACCACTGGCAAAGGAAAAGGCTTAAATTTAGAAAGGCAGTGCAAAAATTGTTGAGTTAAAAATCCAAAAAATTGAAAGGTTCCAAGGAAAAAAAATTGTTAAATTAAGAGAAATAAATTAGGGGAAAAGAGTCGGAAAGGATGAAAGTCGGGAATGAGTTGCAGTCGAAATTAGTGATCAGTAAATAAGGATTAAAATCAGGTTTTAAAAATTTGGGGCTCAAGCAGGAATCTTGGGAGGGTTCCTTAAATGTGGGGAGGTGGAAGGGTTCCCTTTGGTTTTGGATTGGTCTGGATCACTATTCTTTAGAAGGAAATTTTTTTGGGGGAAAAGGGGCTTCCTGACAGGGAATTTTGATCAGTCGGGAATTTAGGGTTTAGGGTGTTTGCTTCGGGATAGGTTCAACTTTCTTTGAGGGATTTGTTCCTGATGGGGAAGGTTTTGGAGGAAGGAATCTTGGGTTGGGATATTTGGGCCCTGTGGGAAAACATTTCAAGGATGGCAACACTTCTTAGATGAGCCTTCATTTGTTCCACTTGGATGTTTGGTTTGAAAGGTCTTTTTAAAAAACCTTCCCTTTGGGGGTTTTGGTTACATGTGGGCGGTTTTGGATGTTTCATTTTGGGGGAAATGGCCCTTCTGTTGCTGAGATTTTTCCGAAAAGGTTTGGAACATTATCGTTAAAACCTTGGGTGGAACCTCGTTCTGGTTATTCGGCTCCTTTAGGGGGAACTGGTTATCTGTGTTGGGATTTTTTTTCTTGTATATAGGGTTCTTTATTTGGGCCCCCTTTTCTTTGGGTTTTATCGTTATCGGAGCTTTGTTCCAAAAAATGTTTGTTTGGCCTTGGGTTTTTTTTGGCTTCTCGTTTTCGGTTATTAAAAAATTTTTTTAAATTTTGGTTAGGTCTTTCGGGTTTACCTTGGAAATTTAGCCAATCTTTATTTTTGTTTATTGGGCTCCTTTTTTGTCAGGGTTGGATTTTCCATTAAAAATCTCTTCTCTTTATTGCTTGGTCTTTCCGCAAATTTAAATTTGATAATTGGGCCTTCCACCGGATTATGGTTCAACCCCGTTCCTTTACTGGAACTTTGTTTGGTCAAAAGGGGTTTTCCGGATGTGAGTCACTGTTGTCTTATTCAAAGATTGGAATCCATTTTAAAACTGGAGTGCTAACCTGAGGTTGCGTCAGTTCTCAATGGATCTTTCTTGAGTTTTGACCGCCTCATCTTGAACATTTCCCTTTTTTTTTGGTTTTTCCTTTGTAAGGAAGACCCTATCTTGAATTGGGAAGGCCAGTTTCCGGAATTCGCCCTGCTTTTTTGAAGATTCTGTCCTCGGGAATGCCTTTGGGGAGGGGCCTTTTGTTTTTGGAAGAGTTCCCTTTCCTGCGGAACGGAAATTTGGGTTTGATCAGGGGATTTTCCTTCCCGGGAACCGGCCCTCTTTTTTGTGATGGAAGGGGTTAGTCTGAGTTAGGGTGCTGTCTTTGGATTAATTTTTGGGGTTGGGTTGGTGTGTTAGGGACTCTGGTTTTGTGGGTGTTTTCTTGGTTTGAGGGTAAATTCTGTTTTAACAGTCCTTTCTTTAGTTGTGGCTTTGTGTCCGAGTTAGGATTCGTTTCTCCTGTTCCTTTTTGTCTTTTGATTGAAAGTTTTCTTTTCCTTGGGAGCTGAACTTTTTCGGAATTTTTCATGTTTTGGGGTGTGTTTTTGGTTTGGAATTGGGTTGTAAATTCCTTGTTGTTTGGTACTGATTTGGATCGTATTCAACTTGGAGTTAGCTTTGTGTTGGGCCATGACCCTCTCTTTTATTTGGGATTGCCTTTTGGGGGGATTTTCCCTTTTCTTAAGTCCAAACTTAATCCCATCTTGGTTTTGGACTGAGTATTAGATGGGCCGGGAAAGAGTTTTTTTTTTTTTGGACAATCGTATCGTACCCCAAACCAAGGCAAAAAAAAAATATTATATAATATTGATGACTCAAGAAAAGTCTCTACTACATTAACAAATCATTATATTAAAATCACATTCACAATTAAATAAACATTACACCCAACTTTGAACACCCTTCAGGTCATGAAAAGCTGAATCCAAATAGAGCCCTTTAACTCCACACTATCTAAAAACAAAACATACATTGAAACTTAGATAATTTCAGATACATAGATTACAGTATGGGAAATAGCAGCATCTAGTCTAGCTTAAAAATTAATGTAACTTTTCATTAGGTTCCAACAAAGAGACTTTTGGAGTTGCGACTGTTGGCAGAGGAGAAGCATTTGGAGCAGCCAGGGCATGGCTAACTAGAAAATTTTGAGATAATTTGTAATGTTTTAATTGAGCCTTTTGTAAAGTTTACTCATTTAATTTATATGTTATAATAAGTGTTTTGTCTGTTGCTGAATATTGAAGGGATAGAATATACCTTTAAATGGCAGAATTACAGCTTAATAAGAGCGCATAAGGGCTAGAGATCAATTGGAATAGCTTTTCCAGGTTTGGCTGCACATTTAACATTTTCTTTGACCCGGAGCCAAATTTATAAGTCAAAACTGCATTTATAAGGAAACTAAGGATTATGTTCAACTACTGTTTGAAGGCAAGCCTCTATTCATTGGCATGAAACCAGATGTACCTGAAATGTAAAGAAGTGGTGAAGTAAAGTAGAAAAATAATGGGGCTGGCCAGCCTTTTAACCCAAGCCTTAGTCTTTACAGACCTCAATAGGTCCATGACACAGATATAGCCGTATACCAGATATAGCACGTATACCAGTGTCCCTGTTCTTTAGCCACATTTGCTGGGGTCCTTTAATGAACCAGAACCTTGTGGTACGGAGTTGGCGATCAGAAAGTAAGAGAGAGAGGCTGATATCCCTTGGTTTACACAAAGGACCAATATTTTTCTTGACACAGGGCTTGCATCACTCACCAAGGTACCAGGCACCCACTCGAGTGAGTCTTAGAAGCCCGGGCAGAAAAGTTAGCATGGCGGGTCTCCACGCTCCAGAAAGTCAGCCAGAAAAAGAGAGAGAGAGAGAGAAAAAAAGAGAGAGAGAGAGAAAAAAAAGACCCGGGGACCTAAGGTCTAATGGAACAAAGGTGCTTTAATGATTTTTCTATGAGTTTATACAGGCTGCAGTACAAGAAATTTCTTTCGGGAATTATAGAGTTCAGCAAACCAAACAAATTGCAACGGTTCCCAAGGGAACAAGGAGTAATGTTAGTCACAATGTCAGGAGACAAAATCCATATCTCAAGAAAGGGGAAGGGGACTAAGCAGTTTTTTGTCTTAAAGAGTTGCTCTGCTGAACTTGGTGTTCCTCTGGACTTTGGACTGTGTTCTCGTGGATTCTCTGTTGTTGTTTAAAGGAAGTCAAGCAACTTCTCGTGTTGGAAGGGGAATTCGGGATGGCTCTGGAGCACATGCAGGGGAATCTGGACTCATCTCGAGTTGATTTGCAGAACACGGAGCCCTTTCGTGTTGCTGCGGTGATATCAGGGTCCCTCTAGACTTCTGACAGTGTTCTTGGGGACTCTCTGAAGTTCCATCCAGGAAGCCCAGACTCCTTTCATGTTTGATGGGGAAGACGGAATTTCTCTGCATGCAATGCAGGGGAATCGGGCCTCCTCTGGCAGCGAGGGGGAAGTCTCGTGGTTTTTTCTCGAGTTGCGGTGAGAACCTGTGGTATACTCTCGTGTTAGGACGTGGATGGCCCTTCAAAACTTGTGTTTATTCAGCGATGTCAGGACTCATGTCTAGTTACCAGGAACACATCGGGATTCTCCTCGAGGATTGGCAGGGCAATAGGGATGCCTCTTTAGTTGAGACTTGGGACTCAGCTTCCCTTTCCAGGTGCCACAGGGATATTGGGATTCCTATCAATTTTCAATAGGACACAGGCATCTTCTCTTTTGGAAGCATTGAACTCCAAGTTCCTTTCGAATTTTCAAAGGGATGTGAGGCCTCCTGTCGAGATGAGGTGGGGAACTAGTTCTTTCTCTAAAGACTCCACGGGGGATTCAGACATCCCTTCACCATGTGAAATGAAAGACGATCCTGCATTCAAATCACTGCAGGGAAATCCGGCCTTATTTCGAGTCAGGGCATCTCGGTGTCCATTCCACTTGGGGCAGAAAACTCAGGGTCTCTCCTACATTCCTATAGCTGAGAAACTCCTCGTCTTGAGGTGCTGTAGAAAGTTGGCATTCATGTGAGTCGACCCCATTTAATAATCATCTCTACTCTCGAGATGATTTGTGGTACACGGAGCTTGTCTCGAGTTGCTGTGCTGAACTTGGTGTTCCTCTAGAGTTGGGACCGTGTTCCGGGTTATCTCCGGAGTTGATTAAGGAAAGACAAGCCACTTGTTGTGTTTGACGTTGACGACGGAAAGGCTCTGGATCTAATGCAGGGTATTCCGGCCTCATCTCGAGATGATTTGAGGGTACACGGAATGCTTTCATGCTGCTGTTGTGACTTCTGGGTCCCTCTATAATTGTGTCAGTGTTCTTGGGGACTCTCTGGAGCTCCATCAAGGAAGTCAAGGCTCCTTTTTTTTTTTTCTTTTTTTTTTTTTTTTTTTTTTTTTTTGCTCCTTTCTTTCTGACGAGAAACACGAAATTATTCTACAATCTATGAATGGGAATCGAGCCTCTTCTCACAGCGCAGGGAAGCTTCATGGTTTTTCTCGTGTTGCAGCTCGAACCTTGGGAATATTCTCGAGTTAAGATGGGGATGGTCCCAAAAAAACTTTGTTCAGCGACGTTCAGCGACGTCAGTACTCCTGTCTAGTTGCTTGGGACACCTCGATATTCTCGTCAACGCTTAGGAGGGCATTAGGGACGCCTCTCGAGGTGAGGCGTGAGACCCAGGTTCCCTTTCCAGTTGCCACAATGATATTGGAATTCCTGTCACTTTTCAAGCAGACTCAGGCCTCATCTCCTTGTGAAACATTGAACTCATTGAACTCGGGGTTCCTTTCGCGTTGTCAAAGGGATGTGAGGCATCCCGTCGAGATGAGGTGGTGAACTAGGGCTTTCTATAGGGTCTTCACAGGGAATTCAGACATCTCTTCATCTTGTGAGATGAAAGACGAGCCTGCATTCAAGACACTGCAGGGAAATCTGGCCTTATTTCCAGTCAGGGCACCTCGCTGTCCGTTCTTCTTGAGGCAGCATACTCAGATTCCCCCTCACATACCTACTGCTGAGAGATGCCTCATCTTAAGGAGCTTGTGGAATGTCTTCATTCTCTTGAGTAGATGCCAGGGAATCCACTCTCATTTTGAGATGATTTGGGATACACGGTTTTTTTTTTTCTCGAGTTGCCGTGCTGAATTTTGTGTTCTTCTAGACTTTGGTTGTTGTTTTCGGGGAATCTCTGGAGTTGTCTAAAGGAAGTTAAGCCCCTTGTCGTGTTTGATGGGTAATGTGGGATGGCTCTGGAGCCAATGCAGGGCAATCGGGCCTCATCTTGAGTTTTTTTGGGTACACGGATCTCTTTCGTGTTGCTGCGATGACCTCAGGGCCCCTTTAGGCTTGTGACAGTGTACTTTGGGATTCTCTGGTGTTCCATCCAGGAAGTCCAGTCTCCTTTCGTGCTTGACGTGGAACAAGGAATTTCTCTGCACCCAGTGCAGGGGAATCGGACATCATCAGCCGGCGAGGGGGAAGTCTCGCCGTTTTTCTCGAGTTGCGGCGGGAAGCAGGGGTGTATTCTCGAGTTAGGACTTGGGTGGCCCTTCTTCAAAATTCGAGTTTGTTCAGCGAAGTCAGGACTCATGTCTAGTTGCGAGGGACACCTCGAGATTCTCACCGAGGCTTGGCAGAGCAATCGGGATGCCTCTTTAGGTGAGACTTGAGACCCATGGTCCCTTTCAGTTCCCACAGTGATTGTCGGATTCCTATCAATTTTTCAGAGGAGTCAGGCTTGTTGTCCTTTGGACGCATTGAACTCCAAGACCTCTCAAAATTTCAAGGGGATGTGAGGCCTCCTGTCGAGCTGAGGCGGGGAAATAGGGCTTTCTCTAAAGACTCCACAGGGGATTCACACATCTCTTCATCTTGGGAGATGAAAGACTAGCCTGCATTCAAGTCACTGGAGGGAAATCCGGCCATATTTCGAGTCACAGCATCTCGGTGTTCATTCCAATTGAGGCAGCAACCTCAGGGGCCCTCTCACATATCTATAGCTAAGAGAGGCCTTCTGTTCAGGTGCTGGAGGAAAGTTGCATTCCGATTGAGTCAAAAATAGGGGAATCAGCTCTCATCTCGAGATGATTTGGGGTACCCGGAGCTTTTCTTGAGTTGTGTGTGCTGAACGTGGTGTACCTCTGGACTATATTTTACTTTTCTATAGCAACCAAGAAATATCTTGTATGTTAGCATTTTATAGATCATTGAACATATTTATCAAATCATATTATATTGTACATACGTCCATTCCAGTCCAAATATATACTTATATTCATTAAGAGCTCAAAATCACTTTAGCTCTTCTGCAAGAAAATCCCCTTGTAAGAGTAAGCCAATGTTCAGCAATTAACGCTTTAAAATTGAAATTCATTTGGAAATGACCCAACCATCCAACAAACTTCTACTACATATTTCAGCACAACTCCAACAACCTGGGTCACTCTGATCTCTAGAGACCACTCCAGATTACAGAGAATAGATCATTTTATCAAAAATACAATTCCTTGTAATACAGCTTATCTAAAATTTTTCATCTCACCTATAAATTTATATATATATATATATATATATATATATATATATATATATATATATATATATATATATATAGAGAGATAGAGATAGAGAGTAGAGAGAGAGAGAGAGAGAGAGAGTTACCTTTTTTTGGACAATCGTATCGTACCCCAAAACCAAACAAAGCATAAAAAAATATATATAATATTGATGAAAAAAAAAAGTCTCTACTACATTAACAAATCATTATATTAAAATCACATTCACAATTAAATAAACATTACACCCAACTTTGAACACCCTTCAGGTCATGAAAAGCTGAATCCAAATAGAGCCCTTTAACTCCACACTATCTAAAAAAAAACAAAAACATACATTGAAACTTAGATAATTTCAGATACATAGATTACATATGGGAAATAGCAGCATCTAGTCTAGCTTAAAAATTAATGTAACTTTTCATTAGGTTCCAACAAAGATACTTTTGGAGTTGCGACTGTTGGCAGAGGAGAAGCATTTGGAGCAGCCAGGGCATGGCTAACTAGAAAATTTTGAGATAATTTTTGTAATGTTTTAATTGAGCCTTTTGTAAATTTTTACTCATTTAATTTATATGTTTATAATAAGTGTTTTGTCTGTTGCTGAATATTGAAGGGATAGAATATACCTTTAAATGGCAGAATTACAGGCTTAATAAGAGCGCATAAGGGCTAGAGATCAATTGGAATAGCTTTTTTCCAGGTTTGGCTGCACATTTAACATTTTCTTTGACCCGGAGCCAAATTTATAAGTCAAAACTGCATTTATAAGGAAACTAAGGATTATGTTCAACTACTGTTTGAAGGCAAGCCTCTATTCATTGGCATGAAACCAGATGTACCTGAAATGTAAAGAAGTGGTGAAGTAAAGTAGAAAAATAATGGGGCTGGCCAGCCTTTTAACCCAAGCCTTAGTCTTTACAGACCTCAATAGGTCCATGAGTCACTCCACCAGATATAGCACGTATACCAGTGTCCCTGTTCTTTAGCCACATTTGCTGGGGTCCTTTAATGAACCTTTAATGACCGAACCTTGTGGTGGTACGGAGTTGGCGATCAGAAAGTAAAAGAGAGAAGGGGCTGATATCCCTTGGTTTACACAAAGGACCAATATTTTTCTTGACACAGGGCTTGCATCACTCACCAAGGTACCAGGCACCCACTCGAGTGAGTCTTAGAAGCCCGGGCAGAAAAGTTAGCATGGCGGGTCTCCACGCTCCAGAAAGTCAGCCAGAAAAAGAGAGAGAGAGAGAGAGAGAGAGAAAAAGAGAGAGAGAGAGACAAAAAAAGACCCGGGGACCTAAGGTCTAATGGAACAAAGGTGCTTTAATGATTTTTCTATGAGTTTATACAGGCTGCAGTACAAGAAATTTCTTTCGGGAATTATAGAGTTCAGCAAACCAAACAAATTGCAACGGTTCCCAAGGGAACAAGGAGTAATGTTAGTCACAATGTCAGGAGACAATCCATATCTCAAGAAAGGGGAAGGGGACTAAGCAGTTTTGTCTTAAAGAGTTGCTCTGCTGAACTTGGTGTTCCTCTGGACTTTGTGTGTTCTCGTGGATTCTCTGTTGTTGTTTAAAGGTGGATTCTCTGTTGTTGTTTAAAGGAAGTCAAGCAACTTCTCGTGTTGGAAGGGGAATTCGGGATGGCTCTGGAGCACATGCAGGGGAATCTGGACTCATCTCGAGTTGATTTGCAGAACACGGAGCCCTTTCGTGTTGCTGCGGTGATATCAGGGTCCCTCTAGACTTCTGACAGTGTTCTTGGGGACTCTCTGAAGTTCCATCCAGGAAGCCCAGACTCCTTTCATGTTTGATGGGGAAGACGGAATTTCTCTGCATGCAATGCAGGGGAATCGGGCCTCCTCTGGCAGCGAGGGGGAAGTCTCGTGGTTTTTCTCGAGTTGCGGTGAGAACCTGTGGTATACTCTCGTGTTAGGACGTGGATGGCCCTTCAAAACTTGTGTTTATTCAGCGATGTCAGGACTCATGTCTAGTTACCAGGAACACATCGGGATTCTCCTCGAGGATTGGCAGGGCAATAGGGATGCCTCTTTAGTTGAGACTTGGGACTTGGGACTCAGCTTCCCTTTCCAGGTGCCACAGGGATATTGGGATTCCTATCAATTTTCAATAGGACACAGGCATCTTCTCTTTTGGAAGCATTGAACTCCAAGTTCCTTTCGAATTTTCAAAGGGATGTGAGGCCTCCTGTCGAGATGAGGTGGGGAACTAGTTCTTTCTCTAAAGACTCCACGGGGGATTCAGACATCCCTTCACCATGTGAAATGAAAGACGATCCTGCATTCAAATCACTGCAGGGAAATCCGGCCTTATTTCGAGTCAGGGCATCTCGGTGTCCATTCCACTGGGGGGCAGAAAACTCAGGGTCTCTCCTACATTCCTATAGCTGAGAAACTCCTCGTCTTGAGGTGCTGTAGAAAGTTGGCATTCATGTGAGTCGACCCCATTTAATCATCTCTACTCTCGAGATGATTTGTGGTACACGGAGCTTGTCTCGAGTTGCTGTGCTGAACTTGGTGTTCCTCTAGAGTTGGGACCGTGTTCCGGGTTATCTCCGGAGTTGATTAAGGAAAGACAACTTGTTTGTTGTGTTTGACGTTGACGACGGAAAGGCTCTGGATCTAATGCAGGGTATTCCGGCCTCATCTCGAGATGATTTGAGGGTACACGGAATGCTTTCATGCTGCTGTTGTGACTTCTGGGTCCCTCTATAATTGTGTCAGTGTTCTTGGGGACTCTCTGGAGCTCATCAAGGAAGTCAAGGCTTTTTTTTTTTTTTTTTTTTTTTTTTTTTTTTTTTTTTTTGCTCCTTTCTTTCTGACGAGAAACACGAAAAATTCTCTACAATCTATGAATGGGAATCGAGCCTCTTCTCACAGCGCAGGGAAGCTTCATGGTTTTTCTCGTGTTGCAGCTCGAACCTTGGGAATATTCTCGAGTTAAGATGGGGATGGTCCTCCAAAACTCGGGTTTGTTCAGCGACGTCAGTACTCCTGTCTAGTTGCTTGGGACACCTCGATATTCTCGTCAACGCTTAGGAGGGCATTAGGGACGGGACGCCTCTCGAGGTGAGGCGTGAGACCCAGGTTCCCTTTCCAGTTGCCACAATGATATTGGAATTCCTGTCACTTTTCAAGCAGACTCAGGCCTCATCTCCTTGTGAAACATTGAACTCATTGAACTCGGGGTTCCTTTCGCGTTGTCAAAGGGATGTGAGGCATCCCGTCGAGATGAGGTGGTGAACTAGGGCTTTCTATAGGGTCTTCACAGGGAATTCAGACATCTCTTCATCTTGTGAGATGAAAGACGAGCCTGCATTCAAGACACTGCAGGGAAATCTGGCCTTATTTCCAGTCAGGGCACCTCGCTGTCCGTTCTTCTTGAGGCAGCATACTCAGATTCCCCCTCACATACCTACTGCTGAGAGATGCCTCATCTTAAGGAGCTTGTGGAATGTCTTCATTCCTCTTGAGTAGATGCCAGGGAATCCACTCTCATCTTGAGATGATTTGGGATACACGGAGTTTTTCTCGAGTTGCCGTGCTGAAATTTGTTGTCTTCTTTGGTTGTTCTTTTAGACTTTGGTTGTTGTTTTCGGGGAATCTCTGGAGTTGTCTAAAGGAAGTTAAGCCCCTTGTCGTGTTTGATGGGTAATGTGGGATGGCTCTGGAGCCAATGCAGGGCAATCGGGCCTCATCTTGAGTTGATTTTGGGTACACGGATCTCTTTCGTGTTGCTGCGATGACCTCAGGGCCCCTTTAGGCTTGTGACAGTGTACTTTGGGATTCTCTGGTGTTCCATCCAGGAAGTCCAGTCTCCTTTCGTGCTTGACGTGGAACAAGGAATTTCTCTGCACCCAGTGCAGGGGAATCGGACATCATCAGCCGGCGAGGGGGAAGTCTCGCCGTTTTTTTCTCGAGTTGCGGCGGGAAGCAGGGGTGTATTCTCGAGTTAGGACTTGGGTGGCCCTTCAAAATTCGAGTTTGTTCAGCGAAGTCAGGACTCATGTCTAGTTGCGAGGGACACCTCGAGATTCTCACCGAGGCTTGGCAGAGCAATCGGGATGCCTCTTTAGGAGACTTGAGACCCTTGAGACCCATGGTCCCTTTCATTTCCCACAGTGATTGTCGGATTCCTATCAATTTTTCAGAGGAGTCAGGCTTGTTGTCCTTTGGACGCATTGAACTCCAAGACCTCTCAAAATTTCAAGGGGATGTGAGGCCTCCTGTCGAGCTGAGGGGGGGAAATAGGGCTTTCTCTAACTCTCACACAGGGGGGGATTCACACATCTCTTCATCTTGGGAGATGAAAGACTAGCCTGCATTCAAGTCACTGGAGGGAAATCCGGCCATATTTCGAGTCACAGCATCTCGGTGTTCATTCCAATTGAGGCAGCAACCTCAGGGGCCCTCTCACATATCTATAGCTAAGAGAGGCCTTCTGTTCAGGTGCTGGAGGAAAGTTGCATTCCGATTGAGTCAAAAAAGGGAATCAGCTCTCATCTCGAGATGATTTGGGGTACCCGGAGCTTTTCTTGAGTTGGTGTGCTGAACGTGGTGTACCTCTGGACTATATTTTACTTTTATTTTTTTTTTTCTATAGCAACCAAAAATTTGTATGTTATCATTTATGTTAGCATTTTATAGATCATTGAACATATTTATCAAATCATATTATATTGTACATACGTCCATTCCAGTCCAAATATATACTTATATTCATTAAGAGCTCAAAATCACTTTAGCTCTTCTGCAAGAAAATCCCCTTGTAAGAGTAAGCCAATGTTCAGCAATTAACGCTTTAAAATTGAAATTCATTTGGAAATGACCCAACCATCCAACAAACTTCTACTACATATTTCAGCACAACTCCAACAACCTGGGTCACTCTGATCTCTAGAGACCACTCCAGATTACAGAGAATAGATCATTTTATCAAAAAAAAATACAATTCCTTGTAATACAGCTTATCTAAAATTTTCATCTCACTATATATATATATATATATATATATATATATATATATATATATATATATATATATATATATATATATATAGATAGAGAGAGAGAGAGAGAGAGAGAGAGAGAGAGTTACCTTTTTTGGACAACAATCGTATCGTACCCCAAACCCCCAAACCAATGCATGATCAAAAATATATATAATATTGATGACTCAAAGTCTCTCTCTACTACATTAACAAATCATTATATTAAAATCACATTCACAATTAAATAAACATTACACCCAACTTTGAACACCCTTCAGGTCATGAAAAGCTGAATCCAAATAGACCCAAAAAAACTCCACACTATAAAAAAAACAAAACATACATTGAAACTTAGATAATTTCAGATACATAGATTACAGTATGGGAAATAGCAGCATCTAGTCTAGCTTAAAAATTAATGTAACTTTTCATTAGGTTCCAACAAAGATACTTTTGGAGTTGCGACTGTTGGCAGAGGAGAAGCATTTGGAGCAGCCAGGGCATGGCTAACTAGAAAATTTTGAGATAATTTGTAATGTTTTAATTGAGCCTTTTGTAAAGTTTACTCATTTAATTTATATGTTTATAATAAGTGTTTTGTCTGTTGCTGAATATTGAAGGGGGATAGAATATATACCTTTAAATGGCAGAATTACAGCTTAATAAGAGCGCATAAGGGCTAGAGATCAATTGGAATAGCTTTTCCAGGTTTGGCTGCACATTTAACATTTTCTTTGACCCGGAGCCAAATTTATAAGTCAAAACTGCATTTATAAGGAAACTAAGGATTATGTTCAACTACTGTTTGAAGGCAAGCCTCTATTCATTGGCATGAAACCAGATGTACCTGAAATGTAAAGAAGTGGTGAAGTAAAGTAAAAAATAATGGGGCTGGCCAGCCTTTTAACCCAAGCCTTAGTCTTTACAGACCTCAATAGGTCCATGAGTCACTCCACCAGATATAGCACGTATACCAGTGTCCCTGTTCTTTAGCCACATTTGCTGGGGTCCTTTAATGAACCAGAACCTTGTGGTACGGAGTTGGCGATCAGAAAGTAAAAGAGAGAAGGGGGCTGATATCCCTTGGTTTACACAAAGGACCAATATTTTTCTTGACACAGGGCTTGCATCACTCACTCACCAAGGTACCAGGCACCCACTCGAGTGAGTCTTAGAAGCCCGGGCAGAAAAGTTAGCATGGCGGGTCTCCACGCTCCAGAAAGTCAGCCAGAAAAAGAGAGAGAGAGAGAGAAAAAGAGAGAGAGAGACAAAAAAAGACCCGGGGACCTAAGGTCTAATGGAACAAAGGTGCTTTAATGATTTTTCTATGAGTTTATACAGGCTGCAGTACAAGAAATTTCTTTCGGGAATTATAGAGTTCAGCAAACCAAACAAATTGCAACGGTTCCCAAGGGAACAAGGAGTAATGTTAGTCACAAGGTCAGGAGACAATCCATATCTCAAGAAAGGGGAAGGGGACTAAGCAGTTTTGTCTTAAAGAGTTGCTCTGCTGAACTTGGTGTTCCTCTGGACTTTGGACTGTGTTCTCGTGGATTCTCTGTTGTTGTTTAAAGGAAGTCAAGCAACTTCTCGTGTGAAGGGGAAGGGGAATTCGGGATGGCTCTGGAGCACATGCAGGGGGGGGAATCTGGACTCATCTCGAGTTGATTTGCAGAACACGGAGCCCTTTCGTGTTGCTGCGGTGATATCAGGGTTCCTCTAGACTTCTGACAGTGTTCTTGGGGACTCTCTGAAGTTCCATCCAGGAAGCCCAGACTCCTTTCATGTTTGATGGGGAAGACGGAATTTCTCTGCATGCAATGCAGGGGAATCGGGCCTCCTCTGGCAGCGAGGGGGAAGTCTCGTGGTTTTTCTCGAGTTGCGGTGAGAACCTGTGGTATACTCTCGTGTTAGGACGTGGATGGCCCTTCAAAACTTGTGTTTATTCAGCGATGTCAGGACTCATGTCTAGTTACCAGGAACACATCGGGATTCTCCTCGAGGATTGGCAGGGCAATAGGGATGCCTCTTTAGTTGAGACTTGGGACTCAGCTTCCCTTTCCAGGTGCCACAGGGATATTGGGATTCCTATCAATTTTCAATAGGACACAGGCATCTCTCTTTTTTGGAAGCATTGAATCCTTTCGAATTTTCCTTTCGAATTTTCAAAGGGATGTGAGGCCTCCTGTCGAGATGAGGTGGGGAACTAGTTCTTTCTCTAAAGACTCCATGGGGGATTCAGACATCCCTTCACCATGTGAAATGAAAGACGATCCTGCATTCAAATCACTGCAGGGAAATCCGGCCTTATTTCGAGTCAGGGCATCTCGGTGTCCATTCCACTTGGGGCAGAAAACTCAGGGTCTCTCCTACATTCCTATAGCTGAGAAACTCCTCGTCTTGAGGTGCTGTAGAAAGTTGGCATTCATGTGAGTCGACCCCATTTAATCATCTCTACTCTCGAGATGATTTGTGGTACACGGAGCTTGTCTCGAGTTGCTGTGCTGAACTTGGTGTTCCTCTAGAGTTGGGACCGTGTTCCGGGTTATCTCCGGAGTTGATTAAGGAAAGACAAGCCACTTGTTGTGTTTGACGTTGACGACGGAAAGGCTCTGGATCTAATGCAGGGTATTCCGGCCTCATCTCGAGATGATTTGAGGGTACACGGAATGCTTTTTGAGGGTACACGGAATGCTTTCATGCTGCTGTTGTGACTTCTGGGTCCCTCTATAATTGTGTCAGTGTTCTTGGGGACTCTCTGGAGCTCCATCAAGGAAGTCAAGCTTTTTCTTTTTTTTTTTTTTTTTTTTTTTTTTTTTTTTTTTTTTTTTTGCTCCTTTCTTTCTGACGAGAAAACACGAAATTCTCTACAATCTATGAATGGGAATCGAGCCTCTTCTCACAGCGCAGGGAAGCTTCATGGTTTTTCTCGTGTTGCAGCTCGAACCTTGGGAATATTCTCGAGTTAAGATGGGGATGGTCCTCCAAAACTCGGGTTTGTTCAGCGACGTCAGTACTCCTGTCTAGTTGCTTGGGACACCTCGATATTCTCGTCAACGCTTAGGAGGGCATTAGGGACGCCTCTCGAGGTGAGGCGTGAGACCCAGGTTCCCTTTCCAGTTGCCACAATGATATTGGAATTCCTGTCACTTTTCACTTTTCAGACAAGCAGACTCAGGCCTCATCATCTCCTTGTGAAACATTGAACTCATTGAACTCGGGGTTCCTTTCGCGTTGTCAAAGGGATGTGAGGCATCCCGTCGAGATGAGGTGGTGAACTAGGGCTTTCTATAGGGTCTTCACAGGGAATTCAGACATCTCTTCATCTTGTGAGATGAAAGACGAGCCTGCATTCAAGACACTGCAGGGAAATCTGGCCTTATTTCCAGTCAGGGCACCTCGCTGTCCGTTCTTCTTGAGGCAGCATACTCAGATTCCCCCTCACATACCTACTGCTGAGAGATGCCTCATCTTAAGGAGCTTGTGGAATGTCTTCATTCCTCTTGAGTAGATGCCAGGGAATCCACTCTCATCTTGAGATGATTTGGGATACACGGAGTTTTTCTCGAGTTGCCGTGCTGAAATTTGTGTTCTTCTAGACTTTTTGGTTGTTGTTTTCGGGGAATCTCTGGAGTTGTCTAAAGGAAGTTAAGCCCCTTGTCGTGTTTGATGGGTAATGTGGGGGCTCTGCTCTGGAGCCAATGGAGGGCAATGCAGGGCAATCGGGCCTCATCTTGAGTTGATTTTTTTGGGTACTCGGATCTCTTTCGTGTTGCTGCGATGACCTCAGGGCCCCTTTAGGCTTGTGACAGTGTACTTTGGGATTCTCTGGTGTTCCATCCAGGAAGTCCAGTCTCCTTTCGTGCTTGACGTGGAACAAGGAATTTCTCTGCACCCAGTGCAGGGGAATCGGACATCATCAGCCGGCGAGGGGGAAGTCTCGCCGTTTTTCTCGAGTTGCGGCGGGAAGCAGGGGTGTATTCTCGAGTTAGGACTTGGGTGGCCCTTCAAAATTCGAGTTTGTTCAGCGAAGTCAGGACTCATGTCTAGTTGCGAGGGACACCTCGAGATTCTCACCGAGGCTTGGCAGAGCAATCGGGATGCCTCTTTAGGTGAGACTTGAGACCCATGGTCCCTTTCAGTTCCCACAGTGATTGTCGGATTCCTATCAATTTTTCAGAGAGAGTCAGGCTTGTTGTCCTTTGGACGCTTTGAACAAGCATTGAACTCCAAGACCTCTCAAAATTTCAAGGGGATGTGAGGCCTCCTGTCGAGCTGAGGCGGGGAAATAGGGCTTTCTCTAAAGACTCCACAGGGGATTCACACATCTCTTCATCTTGGGAGATGAAAGACTAGCCTGCATTCAAGTCACTGGAGGGAAATCCGGCCATATTTCGAGTCACAGCATCTCGGTGTTCATTCCAATTGAGGCAGCAACCTCAGGGGCCCTCTCACATATCTATAGCTAAGAGAGGCCTTCTGTTCAGGTGCTGGAGGAAAGTTGCATTCCGATTGAGTCAAAAATAGGGAATCATCTCTCATCTCGAGATGATTTGGGGTACCCGGAGCTTTTCTTGAGTTGGTGTGCTGAACGTGGTGTACCTCTGGACTATATTTTACTTTTCTATAGCAACCAAGAAATATCTTGTATGTTAGCATTTTATAGATCATTGAACATATTTATCAAATCATATTATATTGTACATACCATTCCAGTCAAATATATTCCATTCATTATATACTTTTATATTCATTAAGAGCTCAAAAATCACTTTAGCTCTTCTGCAAGAAAATCCCCTTGTAAGAGTAAGCCAATGTTCAGCAATTAACGCTTTAAAATTGAAATTCATTTGGAAATGACCCAACCATCCAACAAACTTCTACTACATATTTCAGCACAACTCCAACAACCTGGGTCACTCTGATCTCTAGAGACCACTCCAGATTACAGAGAATAGATCATTTTATCAAAAATACAATTCCTTGTAATACAGCTTATCTAAAATTTTCATCATATATATATATATATATATATATATATATATATATATATATATATATATATATATATAGAGAGAGAGAGAGAGAGAGAGAGAGAGTTACCTTTTTTTGGACAATCGTATCGTACCCCAAACCAAGGCATAACAAAATATTATATAATATTGATGACTCAAGAAAAGTCTCTACTACATTAACAAATCATTATATTAAAATCACATTCACAATTAAATAAACATTACACCCAACTTTGAACACCCTTCAGGTCATGAAAAAGCTGAATCCAAATAGAGCCCTTTAACAAACACACTAAAATCAAAAAAAATTGAAAAAGATACATTAGAAACTTAGATATTTCAGATACATAGATTACAGTATGGGAAATAGCAGCATCTAGTCTAGCTTAAAAATTAATGTAACTTTTCATTAGGTTCCAACAAAGATACTTTTGGAGTTGCGACTGTTGGCAGAGGAGAAGCATTTGGAGCAGGGCAGGGCATGGCTAACTAGAATTTTTGAGATAATTTGTAATTTTTAATTGAGCCTTTTGTAAAGTTTACTCATTTAATTTATATGTTTATAATAAGTGTTTTGTCTGTTGCTGAATATTGAAGGGATAGAATATACCTTTAAATGGCAGAATTACAGCTTAATAAGAGCGCATAAGGGCTAGAGATCAATTGGAATAGCTTTTCCAGGTTTGGCTGCACATTTAACATTTTCTTTGACCCGGAGCCAAAATTTATAAGTCAAAAAACTGCATTTATAAGGAAACTAAGGATTATGTTCAACTACTGTTTGAAGGCAAGCCTCTATTCATTGGCATGAAACCAAAAGATGTACCTGAAATGTAAAGAAGTGGTGAAGTAAAATGTACCTGAAATGTAAAGAAGTGGTGAAGTAAAGTAGAAAAATAATGGGGCTGGCCAGCCTTTTAACCCAAGCCTTAGTCTTTACAGACCTCAATAGGTCCATGAGTCACTCCACCAGATATAGCACGTATACCAGTGTCCCTGTTCTTTAGCCACATTTGCTGGGGTCCTTTAATGAACCAGAACCTTGTGGTACGGAGTTGGCGATCAGAAAGTAAAAGAGAGAAGGAGGCTGATATCCCTTGGTTTACACAAAGGACCAATATTTTTCTTGACACAGGGCTTGCATCACTCACCAAGGTACCAGGCACCCACTCGAGTGAGTCTTAGAAGCCCGGGCAGAAAAGTTAGCATGGCGGGGGTCTCCACGCTCCAGAAAGTCAGCCAGCCAAAAAAAGATAGAGAGAGAGAGAAAAAGAGAGAGAGAGAGAGAAAAAAAAAAGACCCGGGGACCTAAGGTCTAATGGAACAAAGGTGCTTTAATTTTTTTTCTATGAGTTTATACAGGCTGCAGTACAAGAAATTTCTTTCGGGAATTATAGAGTTCAGCAAACCAAACAAATTGCAACGGTTCCCAAGGGAACAAGGAGTAATGTTAGTCACAATGTCAGGAGACAATCCATATCTCAAGAAAGGGGAAGGGGACTAAGCAGTTTTGTCTTAAAGAGTTGCTCTGCTGAACTTGGTGTTCCTCTGGACTTTGGACTGTGTTCTCGTGGATTCTCTGTTGTTGTTTAAAGGAAGTCAAGCAACTTCTCGTGTTGGAAGGGGAATTCGGGATGGCTCTGGAGCACATGCAGGGGAATCTGGACTCATCTCGAGTTGATTTGCAGAACACGGAGCCCTTTCGTGTTGCTGCGGTGATATCAGGGTCCCTCTAGACTTCTGACAGTGTTCTTGGGGACTCTCTCTCTTGGGGACTCTCATCCAGGAAGCCCAGACTCCTTTCATGTTTTGGGGAAGACGGAATTTCTCTGCATTGATGGGGAAGACGGAATTTCTCTGCATGCAATGGGGGGAATCGGGCCTCCTCTGGCAGCGAGGGGGAAGTCTCGTGGTTTTTCTCGAGTTGCGGTGAGAACCTGTGGTATACTCTCGTGTTAGGACGTGGATGGCCCTTCAAAACTTGTGTTTATTCAGCGATGTCAGGACTCATGTCTAGTTACCAGGAACACATCGGGATTCTCCTCGAGGATTGGCAGGGCAATAGGGATGCCTCTTTAGTTGAGACTTGGGACTCAGCTTCCCTTTCCAGGTGCCACAGGGATATTGGGATTCCTATCAATTTTCAATAGGACACAGGCATCTTCTCTTTTGGAAGCATTGAACTCCAAGTTCCTTTCGAATTTTCAAAGGGATGTGAGGCCTCCTGTCGAGATGAGGTGGGGAACTAGTTCTTTCTCTAAAGACTCCACGGGGGATTCAGACATCCCTTCACCATGTGTGAAATGAAAAAGACGATCCTGCATTCATCAAATCACTGCATTCAAATCACTGCAGGGAAATCCGGCCTTATTTCGAGTCAGGGCATCTCGGTGTCCATTCCACTTGGGGCAGAAAACTCAGGGTCTCTCCTACATTCCTATAGCTGAGAAACTCCTCGTCTTGAGGTGCTGTAGAAAGTTGGCATTCATGTGAGTCGACCCCATTTAATCATCTCTACTCTCGAGATGATTTGTGGTACACGGAGCTTGTCTCGAGTTGCTGTGCTGAACTTGGTGTTCCTCTAGAGTTGGGACCGTGTTCCGGGTTATCTCCGGAGTTGATTAAGGAAAGACAAGCCACTTGTTGTGTTTGACGTTGACGACGGAAAGGCTCTGGATCTAATGCAGGGTATTCCGGCCTCATCTCGAGATGATTTGAGGGTACACGGAATGCTTTCATGCTGCTGTTGTGACTTCTGGGTCCCTCTATAATTGTGTCAGTGTTCTTGGGGACTCTCTGGAGCTCCATCAAGGAAGTCAAGGCTCTTTCTTTTTTTTTTCTTTTTTTTTTTTTTTTTTTTTTTTTCCTTTCTTTCTGACGAGAAACACGAAAAATTATTCTACAATCTATGAATGGGAATCGAGCCTCTTCTCACAGCGCAGGGAAGCTTCATGGTTTTTCTCGTGTTGCAGCTCGAACCTTGGGAATATTCTCGAGTTAAGATGGGGATGGTCCTCCAAAACTCGGGTTTGTTCAGCGACGTCAGTACTCCTGTCTAGTTGCTTGGGACACCTCGATATTCTCGTCAACGCTTAGGAGGGCATTAGGGACGCCTCTCGAGGTGAGGCGTGAGACCCAGGTTCCCTTTCCAGTTGCCACAATGATATTGGAATTCCTGTCACTTTTCAAGCAGACTCAGGCCTCATCTCCTTGTGAAACATTGAACTCATTGAACTCGGGGTTCCTTTCGCGTTGTCAAAGGGATGTGAGGCATCCCGTCGAGATGAGGTGGTGAACTAGGGCTTTCTATAGGGTCTTCACAGGGAAATTCAGACATCTCTTCATCTTGTGAGATGAAAGACGAGCCTGCATTCAAGACACTGCAGGGAAATCTGGCCTTATTTCCAGTCAGGGCACTCTCGCTGTTTCTTGAGGCAGCATACTCAGATTCCCTCGCTGTCCTTCTTCTTGAGGCAGCTACTCAGATCCCCTCACATACCTACTGCTGAGAGATGCCTCATCTTGAGGAGCTTGTGGAATGTCTTCATTCTCTTGAGTAGATGCCAGGGAATCCACTCTCATTTGAGATGATTTGGGATACACGGAGTTTTTTCTCGAGTTGCCGTGCTGAAATTTGTGTTCTTCTAGACTTTGGTTGTTGTTTTCGGGGAATCTCTGGAGTTGTCTAAAGGAAGTTAAGCCCCTTGTCGTGTTTGATGGGTAATGTGGGATGGCTCTGGAGCCAATGCAGGGCAATCGGGCCTCATCTTGAGTTGATTTTGGGTACACGGATCTCTTTCGTGTTGCTGCGATGACCTCAGGGCCCCTTTAGGCTTGTGACAGTGTACTTTGGGATTCTCTGGTGTTCCATCCAGGAAGTCCAGGAAGTCCAGTCTCCTTTCGTGCTTGACGTGGAACAAGGAATTTCTCTGCACCCAGTGCAGGGGAATCGGACATCATCAGCCGGCGAGGGGGAAGTCTCGCCGTTTTTCTCGAGTTGCGGCGGGAAGCAGGGGTGTATTCTCGAGTTAGGACTTGGGTGGCCCTTCAAAATTCGAGTTTGTTCAGCGAAGTCAGGACTCATGTCTAGTTGCGAGGGACACCTCGAGATTCTCACCGAGGCTTGGCAGAGCAATCGGGATGCCTCTTTAGGTGAGACTTGAGACCCATGGTCCCTTTCAGTTCCCACAGTGATTGTCGGATTCCTATCAATTTTTCAGAGGAGTCAGGCTTGTTGTCCTTTGGACGCATTGAACTCCAAGACCTCTCAAAATTTCAAGGGGATGTGAGGCCTCCTGTCGAGCTGAGGCGGGGAAATAGGGCTTTCTCTAAAGACTCCACAGGGGATTCACACACACTCTTCATCATCTTGGGAGATGAAAGACTAGCCTGCATTCAAGTCACGGGATTTCGGGAAATCCGGCCATATTTCGAGTCACAGCATCTCGGTGTTCATTCCAATTGAGGCAGCAACCTCAGGGGCCCTCTCACATATCTATAGCTAAGAGAGGCCTTCTGTTCAGGTGCTGGAGGAAAGTTGCATTCCGATTGAGTCAAAAATAGGGAATCAGCTCTCATCTCGAGATGATTTGGGGTACCCGGAGCTTTTCTTGAGTTGGTGTGCTGAACGTGGTGTACCTCTGGACTATATTTTACTTTTCTATAGCAACCAAGAAATATCTTGTATGTTAGCATTTTATAGATCATTGAACATATTTATCAAATCATATTATATTGTACATACGTCCATTCCAGTCCAAATATATACTTATATTCATTAAGAGCTCAAAATCACTTTAGCTCTTCTGCAAGAAAATCCCCTTGTAAGAGTAAGCCAATGTTCAGCAATTAACGCTTTAAAATTGAAATTCATTTGGAAATGACCCAACCATCCAACAAACTTCTTACTACATATTTCAGCACAACTACAACATCACTCTTTCAGCACAACTCCAACAACCTGGGTCACTCTGATCTCTAGAGACCACTCCAGATTACAGAGAATAATCATTTTATCAAAAATACAATTCCTTTTAATACAGCTTATCTAAATATATATATATATATATATATATATATATATATATATATATATATATATATATAGAGAGAGAGAGAGAGAGAGAGAGAGAGTTTTTTTTTTGGACAATCGTATCGTACCCCAAACCAAGGCATAGAAAAATATTATATAATATTGATGACTCAAGAAAAGTCTCTACTACATTAACAAATCATTATATTAAAATCACATTCACAATTAAATAAACATTACACCCAACTTTGAACACCCTTCAGGTCATGAAAAGCTGAATCCAAATAGAGCCCTTTAACTCCACACTATCTAAAAAAAAAAACATACATTGAAACTTAGATAATTTCAGATACAGATACATAGATTACAGTTGGGAAATAGCAGCAGCATCTAGTCTAGCTTAAAAATTAATGTAACTTTTCATTAGGTTCCAACAAAGAGACTTTTGGAGTTGCGACTGTTGGCAGAGGAGAAGCATTTGGAGCAGCCAGGGCAGGGCTAACTAGAAAATTTTGAGATAATTTGTAATGTTTTAATTGAGCCTTTTGTAAATTTTACTCATTTAATTTATATGTTATAATAAGTGTTTTGTCTGTTGCTGAATATTGAAGGGATAGAATATACCTTTAAATGGCAGAATTACAGCCTTAATAAGAGCGCATAAGGGCTAGAGATCAATTGGAATAGCTTTTCCAGGTTTGGCTGCACATTTAACATTTTCTTTGACCCGGAGCCAAATTTATAAGTCAAAACTGCATTTATAAGGAAACTAAGGATTATGTTCAACTACTGTTTGAAGGCAAGCCTCTATTCATTGGCATGAAACCAGATGTACCTGAAATGTAAAGAAGTGGTGAAGTAAAGTAGAAAAATAATGGGGCTGGCCAGCCTTTTAACCCAAGTCTTAGTCTTTACAGACCTCAATAGGTCCATGAGTCACTCCACCAGATATAGCACGTATACCAGTGTCCCTGTTCTTTAGCCACATTTGCTGGGGTCCTTTAATGAACCAGAACCTTGTGGTACGGAGTTGGCGATCAGAAAGTAAAAGAGAGAAGGGGGCTGATATCCCTTGGTTTACACAAAGGACCAATATTTTTCTTGACACAGGGCTTGCATCACTCACCAAGGTACCAGGCACCCACTCGAGTGAGTCTTAGAAGCCCGGGCAGAAAAGTTAGCATGGCGGGTCTCCACGCTCCAGAAAAAAAAAAAAAAGAGAGAGAGAGAAAAAAGAGAGAGAGAGAGAAAAAAAAGACCCGGGGACCTAAGGTCTAATGGAACAAAGGTGCTTTAATGATTTTTCTATGAGTTTATACAGGCTGCAGTACAAGAAATTTCTTTCGGGAATTATAGAGTTTCAGCAAACAAACAAATTGCAAATTGCAACGGTTCCCAAGGGAACAAGGAGTAATGTTAGTCACAATGTCAGGGAGAACAATCCATATCTCAAGAAAGGGGAAGGGGACTAAGCAGTTTTGTCTTAACTGTTGCTCTGCTGAACTTGTTGTGTTCCTCTGGACTTTGGTTGTGTGTTCTCGTGGATTCTCTGTTTTGTTTAAAGGAAGTCAAGCAACTTCTCGTGTTGGAAGGGGAATTCGGGATGGCTCTGGAGCACATGCAGGGGAATCTGGACTCATCTCGAGTTGATTTGCAGAACACGGAGCCCTTTCGTGTTGCTGCGGTGATATCAGGGTTCCTCTAGACTTCTGACAGTGTTCTTGGGGACTCTCTGAAGTTCCATCCAGGAAGCCCAGACTCCTTTCATGTTTGATGGGGAAGACGGAATTTCTCTGCATGCAATGCAGGGGAATCGGGCCTCCTCTGGCAGCGAGGGGGAAGTCTCGTGGTTTTTCTCGAGTTGCGGTGAGAACCTGTGGTATACCTGTGTGGTATACTCTCGTGTTAGGACGTGGATGGCCCTTCAAAACTTGTGTTTATTCAGCGATGTCAGGACTCATGTCTAGTTACCAGGAACACATCGGGATTTCTCCTCGAGGATTGGCAGGGCAATAGGGATGCCTCTTTAGTTGAGACTTGGGACTCAGCTTCCCTTTCCAGGTGCCACAGGGATATTGGGATTCCTATCAATTTTCAATAGGACACAGGCATCTTCTCTTTTGGAAGCATTGAACTCCAAGTTCCTTTCGAATTTTCAAAGGGATGTGAGGCCTCCTGTCGAGATGAGGTGGGGAACTAGTTCTTTCTCTAAAGACTCCACGGGGGATTCAGACATCCCTTCACCATGTGAAATGAAAGACGATCCTGCATTCAAATCACTGCAGGGAAATCCGGCCTTATTTCGAGTCAGGGCATCTCGGTGTCCATTCCACTTGGGGCAGAAAACTCAGGGTCTCTCCTACATTCCTATAGCTGAGAAACTCCTCGTCTTGAGGTGCTGTTGAGGTGCTGTAGAAAGTTGGCATTCATGTGAGTCGACCCCATTTAATCATCTCTACTCTCGAGATGATTTGTGGTACACGGAGCTTGTCTCGAGTTGCTGTTGCTGTGCTGAACTTGGTGTTCCTCTAGAGTTGGGACCGTGTTCCGGGTTGATCTCCGGAGTTGATTAAGGAAAGACAAGCCACTTGTTGTGTTTGACGTTGACGACGGAAAGGCTCTGGATCTAATGCAGGGTATTCCGGCCTCATCTCGAGATGATTTGAGGGTACACGGAATGCTTTCATGCTGCTGTTGTGACTTCTGGGTCCCTCTATAATTGTGTCAGTGTTCTTGGGGACTCTCTGGAGCTCCATCAAGGAAGTCAAGGCTTTCTTTCTTTTTTTTTTTTTTTTTTTTTTTTTTTTTTTTTTGCTCCTTTCTTTCTGACGAGAAACACGAAATTATTCTACAATCTATGAATGGGAATCGAGCCTCTTCTCACAGCGCAGGGAAGCTTCATTTTTTTCTCGTGTTGCAGCTCGAACCTTGGGAATATTCTCGAGTTAAGATGGGGATGGTCCTCCAAAACTCGGGTTTGTTCAGCGACGTCAGTACTCCTGTCTAGTTGCTTGGGACACCTCGATATTCTCGTCAACGCTTAGGAGGGCATTAGGGACGCCTCTCGAGGTGAGGCGTGAGACCCAGGTTCCCTTTCCAGTTGCCACAATGATATTGGAATTCCTGTCACTTTTCAAGCAGACTCAGGCCTCATCTCCTTGTGAAACATTGAACTCATTGAACTCGGGGTTCCTTTCGCGTTGTCAAAGGGATGTGAGGCATCCCGTCGAGATGAGGTGGTGAACTAGGGCTTTCTATAGGGTCTTCACAGGGAATTCAGACATCTCTTCATCTTGTGAGATGAAAGACGAGCCTGCATTCAAGACACTGCAGGGAAATCTGGCCTTATTTCCAGTCAGGGCACCTCGCTGTCCGTTCTTCTTGAGGCAGCATACTCAGATTCAGATTACCCCCCCTCACACTACCTACTGCTGAGAGATGCCTCATCTTAAGGAGCTTGTGGAATGTCTTCATTCCTCTTGAGTAGATGCCAGGGAATCCACTCTCATCTTGAGATGATTTGGGATACAGAGTTTTTTTCTCGAGTTGCCGTGCTGAAATTTGTGTTCTTCTAGACTTTGGTTGTTGTTTTCGGGGAATCTCTGGAGTTGTCTAAAGGAAGTTAAGCCCCTTGTCGTGTTTGATGGGTAATGTGGGATGGCTCTGGAGCCAATGCAGGGCAATCGGGCCTCATCTTGAGTTGATTTTGGGTACACGGATCTCTTTCGTGTTGCTGCGATGACCTCAGGGCCCCTTTAGGCTTGTGACAGTGTACTTTGGGATTCTCTGGTGTTCCATCCAGGAAGTCCAGTCTCCTTTCGTGCTTGACGTGGAACAAGGAATTTCTCTGCACCCAGTGCAGGGGAATCGGACATCATCAGCCGGCGAGGGGGAAGTCTCGCCGTTTTTCTCGAGTTTTTTTCTCGAGTTGCGGCGGGAAGCAGGGGTGTATTCTCGAGTTAGGACTTGGGTGGCCCTTCAAAATTCGAGTTTGTTCAGCGAAGTCAGGACTCATGTCTAGTTGCGAGGGACACCTCGAGATTCTCACCGAGGCTTGGCAGAGCAATCGGGATGCCTCTTTAGGTGAGACTTGAGACCCATGGTCCCTTTCAGTTCCCACAGTGATTGTCGGATTCCTATCAATTTTTCAGAGGAGTCAGGCTTGTTGTCCTTTGGACGCATTGAACTCCAAGACCTCTCAAAATTTCAAGGGGATGTGAGGCCTCCTGTCGAGCTGAGGCGGGGAAATAGGGCTTTCTCTAAAGACTCCACAGGGGATTCACACATCTCTTCATCTTGGGAGATGAAAGACTAGCCTGCATTCAAGTCACTGGAGGGAAATCCGGCCATATTTCGAGTCACAGCATCTCGGTGTTCATTCCAATTGAGGCAGCAACAACCTCTCAGGGGCCCTCTCACATATCTCTCATCACATATCTATAGCTAAGAGAGGCCTTCTGTTCAGGTGCTGGAGGAAAGTTGCATTCCGATTGAGTCAAAAATAGGGAATCAGCTCTCATCTCGAGATGATTTGGGGTACCCGGTTCTTTTTTCTTGAGTTGGTGTGCTGAACGTGGTGTACCTCTGGACTATATTTTACTTTTCTATAGCAACCAAGAAATATCTTGTATGTTAGCATTTTATAGATCATTGAACATATTTATCAAATCATATTATATTGTACATACGTCCATTCCAGTCCAAATATATACTTATATTCATTAAGAGCTCAAAATCACTTTAGCTCTTCTGCAAGAAAATCCCCTTGTAAGAGTAAGCCAATGTTCAGCAATTAACGCTTTAAAATTGAAATTCATTTGGAAATGACCCAACCATCCAACAAACTTCTACTACATATTTCAGCACAACTCCAACAACCTGGGTCACTCTGATCTCTAGAGACCACTCCAGATTACAGAGAATAGATCATTTTTTTTTTCAAAAATCAAAAAATACAATTCCTTGTAATACATCTTATCTAATTTCATAATATAAATATATATATATATATATATATATATATATATATATATATATATATATATATATATATAGATATATATAGAGAGAGAGAGAGATATTTTTTGGAGATCGTAGAGAAGAGCAAACCAAAGGTTACCATTTTTTTGGAAATCGTACCCGTACCCCAAACCAAGGCATAAAAAATATATATATAATATTATGACTCAAAGAAAATTCTATTACAAACAATCATCATTAATTAAAAAATCACATTCACAATTAAATAAACATTACACCCAACTTTGAACACCCTTCAGGTCATGAAAAGCTGAATCCAAATAGCCCTTTAACTCCACACTATCTAAAAACAAAACATACATTGAAACTTAGATAATTTCAGATACATAGATTACAGTATGGGAAATAGCAGCATCTAGTCTAGCTTAAAAATTAATGTAACTTTTCATTAGGTTCCAACAAAGATACTTTGGAGTTGCGACTGTTGCAGAGGGAAGACTTGGAGCAGCAGAGGAGAAGCATTTTGGAGCAGCCAGGGCATGGCTAACTAGAATTTTTTTGAGATAATTTTGTAATGTTTTAATTGAGCCTTTTTAAATTTTACTCATTTAATTTATATGTTTTTATAATAAGTGTTTTGTCTGTTGCTGAATATTGAAGGGATAGAATATACCTTTAAATGGCAGAATTACAGGCTTAATAAGAGCGCATAAGGGCTAGAGATCAATTGGAATAGCTTTTCCAGGTTTGGCTGCACATTTAACATTTTCTTTGACCCGGAGCCAAATTTATAAGTCAAAACTGCATTTATAAGGAAACTAAGGATTATGTTCAACTACTGTTTGAAGGCAAGCCTCTATTCATTGGCATGAAACCAATGTACCTGAAATGTAAAGAAGTGGTGAAGTAAAGTAGAAAAATAATGGGGCTGGCCAGCCTTTTAACCCAAGCCTTAGTCTTTACAGACCTCAATAGGTCCATGAGTCACTCCACCAGATATATAGCACGTATACCAGTGTCCCTGTTCTTTAGCCACATTTGCTGGGGTCCTTTAATGAACCAGAACCTTGTGGTACGGAGTTGGCGATCAGAAAGTAAAAAAGAGAGAAGGGAGGCTGATATCCCTTGGTTTACACAAAGGACCAATATTTTTCTTGACACAGGGCTTGCATCACTCACCAAGGTACCAGGCACCCACTCGAGTGAGTCTTAGAAGCCCAGGCAGAAAAGTTAGCATGGCGGGTCTCCACGCTCCAGAAAGTCAAAAAAAAGAGAGAGAGAGAGAGAAAAAGAGAGAGAGAGAGAAAAAAAAGACCCGGGGACCTAAGGTCTAATGGAACAAAGGTGCTTTAATGATTTTTCTATGAGTTTATACAGGCTGCAGTACAAGAAATTTCTTTCGGGAATTATAGAGTTCAGCAAACCAAACAAATTGCAACGGTTCCCAAGGGAACAAGGAGTAATGTTAGTCACAATGTCAGGAGACAATCCATATCTCAAAGAAAGGGGGGAAGGGGACTAAGCAGTTTTGTCTTAAAGAGTTGCTCTGCTGAACTTGGTGTTCCTCTGGACTTTGGACTGTGTTCTCGTGGATTCTCTGTTGTTGTTTAAAGGAAGTCAAGCAACTTCTCGTGTTGGAAGGGGAATTCGGGATGGCTCTGGAGCACATGCAGGGGAATCTGGACTCATCTCGAGTTGATTTGCAGAACACGGAGCCCTTTCGTGTTGCTGCGGTGATATCAGGGTCCCTCTAGACTTCTGACAGTGTTCTTGGGGACTCTCTGAAGTTCCATCCAGGAAGCCCAGACTCCTTTCATGTTTGATGGGGAAGACGGAATTTCTCTGCATGCAATGCAGGGGAATCGGGCCTCCTCTGGCAGCGAGGGGGAAGTCTCGTGGTTTTTCTCGAGTTGCGGTGAGAACCTGTGGTATACTCTCGTGTTAGGACGTGGATGGCCCTTCAAAACTTGTGTTTATTCAGCGATGTCAGGACTCATGTCTAGTTACCTAGTTATCAGGAACACATCGGGATTCTCCTCGAGGATTGGCAGGGCAATAGGGATGCCTTCTTTAGTTGAGACTTGGGACTCAGCTTCCCTTTCCAGGTGCCACAGGGATATTGGGATTCCTATCAATTTTCAATAGGACACAGGCATCTTCTCTTTTGGAAGCATTGAACTCCAAGTTCCTTTCGAATTTTCAAAGGGATGTGAGGCCTCCTGTCGAGATGAGGTGGGGAACTAGTTCTTTCTCTAAAGACTCCACGGGGGATTCAGACATCCCTTCACCATGTGAAATGAAAGACGATCCTGCATTCAAATCACTGCAGGGAAATCCGGCCTTATTTCGAGTCAGGGCATCTCGGTGTCCATTCCACTTGGGGCAGAAAACTCAGGGTCTCTCCTACATTCCTATAGCTGAGAAACTCCTCGTCTTGAGGTGCTGTAGAAAGTTGGCATTCATGTGAGTCGACCCCATTTAATCATCTCTACTCTCGAGATGATTTGTGGTGGTACGGACGGAGCTTGTTCTCGAGTTGCTGTGCTGAACTTGGTGTTCCTCTAGAGTTGGGACCGTGTTCCGGGTTATCTCCGGAGTTGATTAAGGAAAGACAAGCCACTTGTTGTGTTTGACGTTGACGACGGAAAGGCTCTGGATCTAATGCAGGGTATTCCGGCCTCATCTCGAGATGATTTGAGGGTACACGGAATGCTTTCATGCTGCTGTTGTGACTTCTGGGTCCCTCTATATTGTGTCAGTGTTCTTGGGGACTCTCTGGAGCTCCATCAAGGAAGTCAAGGCTTTCTTTTTTTTTTTTTTTTTTTTTTTTTTTTTTGCTCTTTCTTTCTTTCTGACGAGAAACACGAAATTATTCTACAATCTATGAATGGGAATCGAGCCTCTTCTCACAGCGCAGGGAAGCTTCATGGTTTTTCTCGTGTTGCAGCTCGAACCTTGGGAATATTCTCGAGTTAAGATGGGGATGGTCCTCCAAAACTCGGTTTTTCAGCGACGTCGTCAGTCAGTACTCCTGTCTAGTTGCTTGGGACACCTCGATATTCTCGTCAACGCTTAGGAGGGCATTAGGGACGCCTCTCGAGGTGAGGCGTGAGACCCAGGTTCCCTTTCCAGTTGCCACAATGATATTGGAATTCCTGTCACTTTTCAAGCAGACTCAGGCCTCATCTCCTTGTGAAACATTGAACTCATTGAACTCGGGGTTCCTTTCGCGTTGTCAAAGGGATGTGAGGCATCCCGTCGAGATGAGGTGGTGAACTAGGGCTTTCTATAGGGTCTTCACAGGGAATTCAGACATCTCTTCATCTTGTGAGATGAAAGACGAGCCTGCATTCAAGACACTGCAGGGAAATCTGGCCTTATTTCCAGTCAGGGCACCTCGCTGTCCGTTCTTCTTGAGGCAGCATACTCAGATTTCCCCCTCACATACCTACTGCTGAGAGATGCCTCATCTTAAGGAGCTTGTGGAATGTCTTCATTCCTCTTGAGTAGATGCCAGGGAATCCAATCCATCTTCTCATGATTTGAGATGAGTTTTTTTTGATACACGGAGTTTTTCTCGAGTTGCCGTGCTTTTTTGTGTTCTTCTAGACTTTGGTTGTTGTTTTCGGGGAATCTCTGGAGTTGTCTAAAGGAAGTTAAGCCCCTTGTCGTGTTTGATGGGTAATGTGGGATGGCTCTGGAGCCAATGCAGGGCAATCGGGCCTCATCTTGAGTTGATTTTTTTGGGTACACGGATCTCTTTCGTGTTGCTGCGATGACCTCAGGGCCCCTTTAGGCTTGTGACAGTGTACTTTGGGATTCTCTGGTGTTCCATCCAGGAAGTCCAGTCTCCTTTCGTGCTTGACGTGGAACAAGGAATTTCTCTGCACCCAGTGCAGGGGAATCGGACATCATCAGCCGGCGAGGGGGAAGTCTCGCCGTTTTTTCTCGAGTTGCGGCGGGAAGCAGGGGTGTATTCTCGAGTTAGGACTTGGGTGGCCCTTCAAAATTCGAGTTTGTTCAGCGAAGTCAGACTCTCAGTTGTCTAGTTGCGAGGGACACCTCGAGATTCTCACCGAGGCTTGGCAGAGCAATCGGGATGCCTCTTTAGGTGAGACTTGAGACCCATGGTCCCTTTCAGTTCCCACAGTGATTGTCGGATTCCTATCAATTTTTTCAGAGGAGTCAGGCTTCCTTTTTGTCCTTTTGACGCATTGAACTCCAAGACCTCTCAAAATTTCAAGGGGATGTGAGGCCTCCTGTCGAGCTGAGGCGGGGAAATAGGGCTTTCTCTAAAGACTCCACAGGGGATTCACACATCTCTTCATCTTGGGAGATGAAAGACTAGCCTGCATTCAAGTCACTGGAGGGAAATCCGGCCATATTTCGAGTCACAGCATCTCGGTGTTCATTCCAATTGAGGCAGCAACCTCAGGGGCCCTCTCACATATCTATAGCTAAGAGAGGCCTTCTGTTCAGGTGCTGGAGGAAAGTTGCATTCCGATTGAGTCAAAAATAGGGAATCAGCTCTCATCTCGAGATGATTTGGGGTACCCGGAGCTTTTCTTGTGTTGTGTGTGCTGAACGTGGTATTTTACCTCTGGACTATATTTTACTTTTCTATAGCAACCAAGAAATATCTTGTATGTTAGCATTTTATAGATCATTGAACATATTATCAAATATATTATATTGTACACACGTCCATTCCAGTCCAAATATATACTTATATTCATTAAGAGCTCAAAATCACTTTAGCTCTTCTGCAAGAAAATCCCCTTGTAAGAGTAAGCCAATGTTCAGCAATTAACGCTTTAAAATTGAAATTCATTTGGAAATGACCCAACCATCCAACAAACTTCTACTACATATTTCACACAACTCCAACAACCTGGGTCACTCTGATCTCTAGAGACCACTCCAGATTACAGAGAATAGATCATTTTATCAAAAATACAATTCCTTGTAATACAGCTTATCTAAAATTTTCATCTCACCTATAAATTATATATATATATATATATATATATATATATATATATATATATATATATATATATATATATATAGAGATAGATAGATATAGAGAGAGAGAGAGAGAGAGAGAGTTACCTTTTTTTGGACAATCGTATCGTACCCCAAACCAAGGCATAAAAAAATATTATATAATATTGATGATGACTCAAAAAAAGTCTCTCTACTACATTAACAAATCATTATATTAAAATCACATTCACAATTAAATAAACATTACACCCAACTTTGAACACCCTTCAGGTCATGAAAAGCTGAATCCAAATAGAGCCCTTTAACTCCACACTATCTAAAAAAACAAAACATACATTGAAACTTAGATAATTTCAGATACATAGATTACAGTATGGGAAATAGCAGCATCTAGTCTAGCTTAAAAATTAATGTAACTTTTCATTAGGTTCCAACAAAGATACTTTTGGAGTTGCGACTGTTGGCAGAGGAGAAGCATTTGGAGCAGCCAGGGCATGGCTAACTAGAAAATTTTGAGATAATTTGTAATGTTTTAATTGAGCTTTTTTGTAAAGTTTACTCATTTAATTTATATGTTTTATAATAAGTGTTTTGTCTGTTGCTGAATATTGAAGGGATAGAATATACCTTTAAATGGCAGAATTACAGCTTAATAAGAGCGCATAAGGGCTAGAGATCAATTGGAATAGCTTTTCCAGGTTTGGCTGCACATTTAACATTTTCTTTGACCCGGAGCCAAATTTATAAGTCAAAACTGCATTTATAAGGAAACTAAGGATTATGTTCAACTACTGTTTGAAGGCAAGCCTCTATTCATTGGCATGAAACCAGAATTACCTGAAATGTAAAGAAGTGGTGAAGTAAAGTAGAAAAATAATGGGGCTGGCCAGCCTTTTAACCCAAGCCTTAGTCTTTACAGACCTCAATAGGTCCATGAGTCACTCCACCAGATATAGCACGTATACCAGTGTCCCTGTTCTTTAGCCACATTTGCTGGGGTCCTTTAATGAACCAGAACCTTGTGGTACGGAGTTGGCGATCAGAGTAAAAAGAGAGAAGGAGGCTGATATCCCTTGGTTTACACAAAGGACCAATATTTTTCTTGACACAGGGCTTGCATCACTCACCAAGGTACCAGGCACCCACTCGAGTGAGTCTTAGAAGCCCGGGCAGAAAAGTTAGCATGGCGGGTCTCCACGCTCCAGAAAGTCAGAAAAAGAGAAAGAGAGAGAGAGAGAGAAAAAAGAGAGAGAGAGAAAAAAAAGACCCGGGGACCTAAGGTCTAATGGAACAAAGGTGCTTTAATGATTTTTCTATGAGTTTATACAGGCTGCAGTACAAGAAATTTCTTTCGGGAATTATAGAGTTCAGCAAACCAAACAAATTGCAACGGTTCCCAAGGGAACAAGGAGTAATGTTAGTCACAATGTCAGGAGACAATCCATATCTCAAGAAAGGGGAAGGGGACTAAGCAGTTTTGTCTTAAAGAGTTGCTCTGCTGAACTTGGTGTTCCTCTGGACTTTGGACTGTGTTCTCGTGGATTCTCTGTTGTGTTTTGTTGTTTAAAGGAAGTCAAGCAACTTCTCGTGTTGGAAGGGGAATTCGGGATGGCTCTGGAGCACATGCAGGGGAATCTGGACTCATCTCGAGTTGATTTGCAGAACACGGAGCCCTTTCGTGTTGCTGCGGTGATATCAGGGTCCCTCTAGACTTCTGACAGTGTTCTTGGGGACTCTCTGAAGTTCCATCCAGGAAGCCCAGACTCCTTTCATGTTTGATGGGGAAGACGGAATTTCTCTGCATGCAATGCAGGGGAATCGGGCCTCCTCTGGCAGCGAGGGGGAAGTCTCGTGGTTTTTCTCGAGTTGCGGTGAGAACCTGTGGTATACTCTCGTGTTAGGACGTGGATGGCCCTTCAAAACTTGTGTTTATTCAGCGATGTCAGGACTCATGTCTAGTTACCAGGAACACATCGGGATTCTCCTCGAGGATTGGCAGGGCAATAGGGATGCCTCTTTAGTTGAGACTTGGGACTCACTTCCCTTCCCTTTCCAGGTGCCACAGGGATATTGGGATTCCTATCAATTTTCAATAGGACACAGGCATCTTCTCTTTTGGAAGCATTGAACTCCAAGTTCCTTTCGAATTTTCAAAGGGATGTGAGGCCTCCTGTCGAGATGAGGTGGGGAACTAGTTCTTTCTCTAAAGACTCCACGGGGGATTCAGACATCCCTTCACCATGTGAAATGAAAGACGATCCTGCATTCAAATCACTGCAGGGAAATCCGGCCTTATTTCGAGTCAGGGCATCTCGGTGTCCATTCCACTTGGGGCAGAAAACTCAGGGTCTCTCCTACATTCCTATAGCTGAGAAACTCCTCGTCTTGAGGTGCTGTAGAAAGTTGGCATTCATGTGAGTCGACCCCATTTAATCATCTCTACTCTCGAGATGATTTGTGGTACACGGAGCTTGTCTCGAGTTGCTGTGCTGAACTTGGTGTTCCTCTAGAGTTGGGACCGTGTTCCGGGTTATCTCCGGAGTTGATTAAGGAAAGACAAGCCACCACTTGTTGTGTTTGACGTTGACGACGGAAAGGCTCTGGATCTAATGCAGGGTATTCCGGCCTCATCTCGAGATGATTTGAGGGTACACGGAATGCTTTCATGCTGCTGTTGTGACTTCTGGGTCCCTCTATAATTGTGTCAGTGTTCTTGGGGACTCTCTGGAGCTCCATCAAGGAAGTCAAGGCTCTTTTTTTTTTTTTTTTTTTTTTTTTTTTTTTTTTTTTTTTTTGCTCCTTTCTTTCTGACGAGAAAACACGAAATTATTCTACAATCTATGAATGGGAATCGAGCCTCTTCTCACAGCGCAGGGAAGCTTCATGGTTTTTCTCGTGTTGCAGCTCGAACCTTGGGAATATTCTCGAGTTAAGATGGGGATGGTCCTCCAAAACTCGGGTTTGTTCAGCGACGTCAGTACTCCTGTCTAGTTGCTTGGGACACCTCGATATTCTCGTCAACGCTTAGGAGGGCATTAGGGACGCCTCTCGAGGTGAGGCGTGAGACCCAGGTTCCCTTTCCAGTTGCCACAATGATATTGGAATTCCTGTCACTTTTCAAGCAGACTCAGGCCTCATCTCCTTGTGAAACATTGAACTCATTGAACTCGGGGTTCCTTTCGCGTTGTCAAAGGGATGTGAGGCATCCCGTCGAGATGAGGTGGTGAACTAGGGCTTTCT
>JAJLRB010001266.1:0-19974 GCA_020976825.1 Odocoileus hemionus | reverse complement strand
TTGTGCTGAAATATGTAGTAGAAGTTTGTTGGATGGTTGGGTCATTTCCAAATGAATTTCAATTTTAAAGCGTTAATTGCTGAACATTGGCTTACTCTTACAAGGGGATTTTCTTGCAGAAGAGCTAAAGTGATTTTGAGCTCTTAATGAATATAAGTATATATTTGGACTGGAATGGACGTGTGTACAATATAATATGATTTGATAAATATGTTCAATGATCTATAAAATGCTAACATACAAGATATTTCTTGGTTGCTATAGAAAAGTAAAATATAGTCCAGAGGTACACCACGTTCAGCACACCAACTCAAGAAAAGCTCCGGGTACCCCAAATCATCTCGAGATGAGAGCTGATTCCCTATTTTTGACTCAATCGGAATGCAATGCAACTTCCCTCCAGCACCTGAACAGAAGGCCTCTCTTAGCTATAGATATGTGAGAGGGCCCCTGAGGTTGCTGCCTCAATTGGAATGAACACCGAGATGCTGTGACTCGAAATATGGCCGGATTTCCCTCCAGTGACTTGAATGCAGGCTAGTCTTTCATCTCCCAAGATGAAGAGATGTGTGAATCCCCTGTGGAGTCTTTAGAGAAAGCCCTATTTCCCCGCCTCAGCTCGACAGGAGGCCTCACATCCCCTTGAAATTTTGAGAGGTCTTGGAGTTCAATGCGTCCAAAGGACAACAAGCCTGACTCCTCTGAAAAATTGATAGGAATCCGACAATCACTGTGGGAACTGAAAGGGACCATGGGTCTCAAGTCTCACCTAAAGAGGCATCCCGATTGCTCTGCCAAGCCTCGGTGAGAATCTCGAGGTGTCCCTCGCAACTAGACATGAGTCCTGACTTCGCTGAACAAACTCGAATTTTGAAGGGCCACCCAAGTCCTAACTCTCGAGAATACACCCCTGCTTCCCGCCGCAACTCGAGAAAAACGGCGAGACTTCCCCCTCGCCGGCTGATGATGTCCGATTCCCCTGCACTGGGTGCAGAGAAATTCCTTGTTCCACGTCAAGCACGAAAGGAGACTGGACTTCCTGGATGGAACACCAGAGAATCCCAAAGTACACTGTCACAAGCCTAAAGGGGCCCTGAGGTCATCGCAGCAACACGAAAGAGATCCGTGTACCCAAAATCAACTCAAGATGAGGCCCGATTGCCCTGCATTGGCTCCAGAGCCATCCCACATTACCCATCAAACACGACAAGGGGCTTAACTTCCTTTAGACAACTCCAGAGATTCCCCGAAAACAACAACCAAAGTCTAGAAGAGCACAAATTTCAGCACGGCAACTCGAGAAAAAAAACTCCGTGTATCCCAAATCATCTCAAGATGAGAGTGGATTCCCTGGCATCTACTCAAGAGGAATGAAGACATTCCACAAGCTCCTCCTTAAGATGAGGCATCTCTCAGCAGTAGGTATGTGAGGGGGAATCTGAGTATGCTGCCTCAAGAAGAACGGACAGCGAGGTGCCCTGACTGGAAATAAGGCCAGATTTCCCTGCAGTGTCTTGAATGCAGGCTCGTCTTTCATCTCACAAGATGAAGAGATGTCTGAATTCCCTGTGAAGACCCTATAGAAAGCCCTAGTTCACCACCTCATCTCGACGGGATGCCTCACATCCCTTTGACAACGCGAAAGGAACCCCGAGTTCAATGAGTTCAATGTTTCACAAGGAGATGAGGCCTGAGTCTGCTTGAAAAGTGACAGGAATTCCAATATCATTGTGGCAACTGGAAAGGGAACCTGGGTCTCACGCCTCACCTCGAGAGGCGTCCCTAATGCCCTCCTAAGCGTTGACGAGAATATCGAGGTGTCCCAAGCAACTAGACAGGAGTACTGACGTCGCTGAACAAACCCGAGTTTTGGAGGACCATCCCCATCTTAACTCTCGAGAATATTCCCAAGGTTCGAGCTGCAACACGAGAAAAACCATGAAGCTTCCCTGCGCTGTGAGAAGAGGCTCGATTCCCATTCATAGATTGTAGAATAATTTCGTGTTTCTCGTCAGAAAGAAAGGAGCAAAAAAAAAAAAAAAAAAAAAAAAAGAAAAAGAAAGGAGCCTTGACTTCCTTGATGGAGCTCCAGAGAGTCCCCAAGAACACTGACACAATATAGAGGGACCCAGAAGTCACAACAGCAGCATGAAAGCATTCCGTGTACCCTCAAATCATCTCGAGATGAGGCCGGAATACCCTGCATTAGATCCAGAGCCTTTCCGTCGTCAACGTCAAACACAACAAGTGGCTTGTCTTTCCTTAATCAACTCCGGAGATAACCCGGAACACGGTCCCAACTCTAGAGGAACACCAAGTTCAGCACAGCAACTCGAGACAAGCTCCGTGTGTACCACAAATCATCTCGAGAGTAGAGATGATTAAATGGGGTCGACTCACATGAATGCAACTTTCTACAGCACCTCAAGACGAGGAGTTTCTCAGCTATAGGAATGTAGGAGAGACCCTGAGTTTTCTGCCCCAAGTGGAATGGACACCGAGATGCCCTGACTCGAAATAAGGCCGGATTTCCCTGCAGTGATTTGAATGCAGGATCGTCTTTCATTTCACATGGTGAAGGGATGTCTGAATCCCCCGTGGAGTCTTTAGAGAAAGAACTAGTTCCCCACCTCATCTCGACAGGAGGCCTCACATCCCTTTGAAAATTCGAAAGGAACTTGGAGTTCAATGCTTCCAAAAGAGAAGATGCCTGTGTCCTATTGAAAATTGATAGGAATCCCAATATCCCTGTGGCACCTGGAAAGGGAAGCTGAGTCCCAAGTCTCAACTAAAGAGGCATCCCTATTGCCCTGCCAATCCTCGAGGAGAATCCCGATGTGTTCCTGGTAACTAGACATGAGTCCTGACATCGCTGAATAAACACAAGTTTTGAAGGGCCATCCACGTCCTAACACGAGAGTATACCACAGGTTCTCACCGCAACTCGAGAAAAACCACGAGACTTCCCCCTCGCTGCCAGAGGAGGCCCGATTCCCCTGCATTGCATGCAGAGAAAAATTCCGTCTTCCCCATCAAACATGAAAGGAGTCTGGGCTTCCTGGATGGAACTTCAGAGAGTCCCCAAGAACACTGTCAGAAGTCTAGAGGGACCCTGATATCACCGCAGCAACACGAAAGGGCTCCGTGTTCTGCAAATCAACTCGAGATGAGTCCAGATTCCCCTGCATGTGCTCCAGAGCCATCCCGAATTCCCCTTCCAACACGAGAAGTTGCTTGACTTCCTTTAAACAACAACAGAGAATCCACGAGAACACAGTCCAAAGTCCAGAGGAACACCAAGTTCAGCAGAGCAACTCTTTAAGACAAAACTGCTTAGTCCCCTTCCCCTTTCTTGAGATATGGATTGTCTCCTGACATTGTGACTAACATTACTCCTTGTTCCTTGTTCCCTTGGGAACCATTGCAATTTGTTTGGTTTGCTGAACTCTATAATTCCCGAAAGAAATTTCTTGTACTGCAGCCTGTATAAACTCATAGAAAAATCATTAAAGCACCTTTGTTCCATTAGACCTTAGGTCCCCGGGTCTTTTTTTGTCTCTCTCTCTCTCTTTTTCTCTCTCTCTCTCTATCTTTTTCTGGCTGACTTTCTGGAGCGTGGAGACCCGCCATGCTAACTTTTCTGCCCGGGCTTCTAAGACTCACTCGAGTGGGTGCCTGGTACCTTGGTGAGTGATGCAAGCCCTGTGTCAAGAAAAATATTGGTCCT
Organism: Odocoileus hemionus; assembly: GCA_020976825.1. NCBI lineage: Eukaryota > Metazoa > Chordata > Mammalia > Artiodactyla > Cervidae > Odocoileus > Odocoileus hemionus. Next base: position 16,247 of record JAJLRB010001266.1, on the reverse strand, counting down.
TTGTGTAAACCAAGGGATATCAGCCTCCTTCTCTCTTTTACTTTCTGATCGCCAACTCCGTACCACAAGGTTCTGGTTCATTAAAGGACCCCAGCAAATGTGGCTAAAGAACAGGGACACTGGTATACGTGCTATATCTGGTGGAGTGACTCATGGACCTATTGAGGTCTGTAAAGACTAAGGCTTGGGTTAAAAGGCTGGCCAGCCCCATTATTTTTCTACTTTACTTCACCACTTCTTTACATTTCAGGTACATCTGGTTTCATGCCAATGAATAGAGGCTTGCCTTCAAACAGTAGTTGAACATAATCCTTAGTTTCCTTATAAATGCAGTTTTGACTTATAAATTTGGCTCCGGGTCAAAGAAAATGTTAAATGTGCAGCCAAACCTGGAAAAGCTATTCCAATTGATCTCTAGCCCTTATGCGCTCTTATTAAGGCTGTAATTCTGCCATTTAAAGGTATATTCTATCCCTTCAATATTCAGCAACAGACAAAACACTTATTATAAAAATATAAATTAAATGAGTAAACTTTACAAAAGGCTCAATTAAAACATTACAAATTATCTCAAAATTTTCTAGTTAGCCATGCCCTGGCTGCTCCAAATGCTTCTCCTCTGCCAACAGTCGCAACTCCAAAAGTATCTTTGTTGGAACCTAATGAAAAGTTACATTAATTTTTAAGCTAGACTAGATGCTGCTATTTCCCATACTGTAATCTATGTATCTGAAATTATCTAAGTTTCAATGTATGTTTTGTTTTTAGATAGTGTGGAGTTAAAGGGCTCTATTTGGATTCAGCTTTTCATGACCTGAAGGGTGTTCAAAGTTGGGTGTAATGTTTATTTAATTGTGAATGTGATTTTAATATAATGATTTGTTAATGTAGTAGAGACTTTTCTTGAGTCATCAATATTATATAATATTTTTGTTATGCCTTGGTTTGGGGTACGATACGATTGTCCAAAAAAAAAAAACTCTCTCTCTCTCTCTCTCTCTCTATATATATATATATATATATATATATATATATATATATATATATATATATATATATATATTATAGGTGAGATGAAAATTTTAGATAAGCTGTATTACAAGGAATTGTATTTTTGATAAAATGATCTATTCTCTGTAATCTGGAGTGGTCTCTAGAGATCAGAGTGACCCAGGTTGTTGGAGTTGTGCTGAAAATATGTAGTAGAAGTTTGTTGGATGGTTGGGTCATTTCCAAATGAATTTCAATTTTAAAGCGTTAATTGCTGAACATTGGCTTACTCTTACAAGGGGATTTTCTTGCAGAAGAGCTAAAGTGATTTTGAGCTCTTAATGAATATAAGTATATATTTGGACTGGAATGGACGTGTGTACAATATAATATGATTTGATAAATATGTTCAATGATCTATAAAATGCTAACATACAAGATATTTCTTGGTTGCTATAGAAAAGTAAAATATAGTCCAGAGGTACACCACGTTCAGCACACCAACTCAAGAAAAAAGCCGGGTACCCCAAATCATCTCGAGATGAGAGCTGATTCCCTTTTTTGACTCAATCGGAATGCAACTTTCCTCCAGCACCTGAACAGAAGGCCTCTCTTAGCTATAGATATGTGAGAGGGCCCCTGAGGTTGCTGCCTCAATTGGAATGAACACCGAGATGCTGTGACTCGAAATATGGCCGGATTTCCCCCAGTGACTTGAATGCAGGCTAGTCTTTCATCTCCCAAGATGAAGAGATGTGTGAATCCCCTGTGGAGTCTTTAGAGAAAGCCCTATTTCCCCCCCCTCAGCTCGACAGGAGGCCTCACATCCCCTTGAAATTTTGAGAGGTCTTGGAGTTCAATGCGTCAAAGGACAACAAGCCTGACTCCTCTGAAAAATTGATAGGAATCCGACAATCACTGTGGGAACTGAAAGGGACCATGGGTCTCAAGTCTCACCTAAAGAGGCATCCCGATTGCTCTGCCAAGCCTCGGTGAGAATCTCGAGGTGTCCCTCGCAACTAGACATGAGTCCTGACTTCGCTGAACAAACTCGAATTTTGAAGGGCCACCCAAGTCCTAACTCGAGAATACACCCCTGCTTCCCGCCGCAACTCGAGAAAAACGGCGAGACTTCCCCCTCGCCGGCTGATGATGTCCGATTCCCCTGCACTGGGTGCAGAGAAATTCCTTGTTCCACGTTGTTCCACGTCAAGCACGAAAGGAGACTGGACTTCCTGGATGGAACACCAGAGAATCCCAAAGTACACTGTCACAAGCCTAAAGGGGCCCTGAGGTCATCGCAGCAACACGAAAGAGATCCGTGTACCCAAAATCAACTCAAGATGAGGCCCGATTGCCCTGCATTGGCTCCAGAGCCATCCCACATTACCCATCAAACACGACAAGGGGCTTAACTTCCTTTAGACAACTCCAGAGATTCCCCGAAAACAACAACCAAAGTCTAGAAGAACACAAATTTCAGCACGGCAACTCGAGAAAAACTCCGTGTATCCCAAATCATCTCAAGATGAGAGTGGATTCCCTGGCATCTACTCAAGAGGAATGAAGACATTCCACAAGCTCCTTAAGATGAGGCATCTCTCAGCAGTAGGTATGTGAGGGGGAATCTGAGTATGCTGCCTCAAGAAGAACGGACAGCGAGGTGCCCTGACTGGAAATAAGGCCAGATTTCCCTGCAGTGTCTTGAATGCAGGCTCGTCTTTCATCTCACAAGATGAAGAGATGTCTGAATTCCCTGTGAAGACCCTATAGAAAGCCCTAGTTCACCACCTCATCTCGACGGGATGCCTCACATCCCTTTGACAACGCGAAAGGAACCCCGAGTTCAATGAGTTCAATGTTTCACAAGGAGATGAGGCCTGAGTCTGCTTGAAAAGTGACAGGAATTCCAATATCATTGTGGCAACTGGAAAGGGAACCTGGGTCTCACGCCTCACCTCGAGAGGCGTCCCTAATGCCCTCCTAAGCGTTGACGAGAATATCGAGGTGTCCCAAGCAACTAGACAGGAGTACTGACGTCGCTGAACAAACCCGAGTTTTGGAGGACCATCCCCATCTTAACTCGAGAATATTCCCAAGGTTCGAGCTGCAACACGAGAAAAACCATGAAGCTTCCCTGCGCTGTGAGAAGAGGCTCGATTCCCATTCATAGATTGTAGAATAATTTCGTGTTTCTCGTCAGAAAGAAAGAAAGAGCAAAAAAAAAAAAAAAAAAAAAAAAAAAAAAAAAAAGGAGCCTTGACTTCCTTGATGGAGCTCCAGAGAGTCCCCAAGAACACTGACACAATTATAGAGGGACCCAGAAGTCACAACAGCAGCATGAAAGCATTCCGTGTACCCTCAAATCATCTCGAGATGAGGCCGGAATACCCTGCATTAGATCCAGAGCCTTTCCGTCGTCAACGTCAAACACAACAAGTGGCTTGTCTTTCCTTAATCAACTCCGGAGATAACCCGGAACACGGTCCCAACTCTAGAGGAACACCAAGTTCAGCACAGCAACTCGAGACAAGCTCCGTGTACCACAAATCATCTCGAGAGTAGAGATGATTAAATGGGGTCGACTCACATGAATGCCAACTTTCTACAGCACCTCAAGACGAGGAGTTTCTCAGCTATAGGAATGTAGGAGAGACCCTGAGTTTTCTGCCCCAAGTGGAATGGACACCGAGATGCCCTGACTCGAAATAAGGCCGGATTTCCCTGCAGTGATTTGAATGCAGGATCGTCTTTCATTTCACATGGTGAAGGGATGTCTGAATCCCCCGTGGAGTCTTTAGAGAAAGAACTAGTTCCCCACCTCATCTCGACAGGAGGCCTCACATCCCTTTGAAAATTCGAAAGGAACTTGGAGTTCAATGCTTCCAAAAGAGAAGATGCCTGTGTCCTATTGAAAATTGATAGGAATCCCAATATCCCTGTGGCACCTGGAAAGGGAAGCTGAGTCCCAAGTCTCAACTAAAGAGGCATCCCTATTGCCCTGCCAATCCTCGAGGAGAATCCCGATGTGTTCCTGGTAACTAGACATGAGTCCTGACATCGCTGAATAAACACAAGTTTTGAAGGGCCATCCACGTCCTAACACGAGAGTATACCACAGGTTCTCACCGCAACTCGAGAAAAACCACGAGACTTCCCCCTCGCTGCCAGAGGAGGCCCGATTCCCCTGCATTGCATGCAGAGAAATTCCGTCTTCTCCCCATCAAACATGAAAGGAGTCTGGGCTTCCTGGATGGAACTTCAGAGAGTCCCCAAGAACACTGTCAGAAGTCTAGAGGGACCCTGATATCACCGCAGCAACACGAAAGGGCTCCGTGTTCTGCAAATCAACTCGAGATGAGTCCAGATTCCCCTGCATGTGCTCCAGAGCCATCCCGAATTCCCCTTCCAACACGAGAAGTTGCTTGACTTCCTTTAAACAACAACAGAGAATCCACGAGAACACAGTCCAAAGTCCAGAGGAACACCAAGTTCAGCAGAGCAACTCTTTAAGACAAAACTGCTTAGTCCCCTTCCCCTTTCTTGAGATATGGATTTTCTCCTGACATTGTGACTAACATTACTCCTTGTTCCCTTGGGAACCATTGCAATTTGTTTGGTTTGCTGAACTCTATAATTCCCGAAAGAAATTTCTTGTACTGCAGCCTGTATAAACTCATAGAAAAATCATTAAAGCACCTTTGTTCCATTAGACCTTAGGTCCCCGGGTCTTTTTTTGTCTCTCTCTCTCTCTTTTTTCTCTCTCTCTCTCTTTTTTTCTGGCTGACTTTCTGGAGCGTGGAGACCCGCCATGCTAACTTTTCTGCCCGGGCTTCTAAGACTCACTCGAGTGGGTGCCTGGTACCTTGGTGAGTGATGCAAGCCCTGTGTCAAGAAAAATATTGGTCCTTTGTGTAAACCAAGGGATATCAGCCCCTTCTCTCTTTTACTTTCTGATCGCCAACTCCGTACCACAAGGTTCTGGTTCATTAAAGGACCCCAGCAAATGTGGCTAAAGAACAGGGACACTGGTATACGTGCTATATCTGGTGGAGTGACTCATGGACCTATTGAGGTCTGTAAAGACTAAGGCTTGGGTTAAAAGGCTGGCCAGCCCCATTATTTTTTTACTTTACTTCACCACTTCTTTACATTTCAGGTACATCTGGTTTCATGCCAATGAATAGAGGCTTGCCTTCAAACAGTAGTTGAAATAACTTAGTTTCCTTAGTTTCCTTATAAATGCAGTTTTGACTTATAAATTTGGCTCCGGGTCAAAGAAAATGTTAAATGTGCAGCCAAACCTGGAAAAGCTATTCCAATTGATCTCTAGCCCTTATGCGCTCTTATTAAGGCTGTAATTCTGCCATTTAAAGGTATATTCTATCCCTTCAATATTCAGCAACAGACAAAACACTTATTATAAACATATAAATTAAATGAGTAAGCTTTACAAAAGGCTCAATTAAAACATTACAAATTATCTCAAAATTTTCTAGTTAGCCATGCCCTGGCTGCTCCAAATGCTTCTCCTCTGCCAACAGTCGCAACTCCAAAAGTATCTTTGTTGGAACCTAATGAAAAGTTACATTAATTTTTAAGCTAGACTAGATGCTGCTATTTCCCATACTGTAATCTATGTATCTGAAATTATCTAAGTTTCAATGTATGTTTTGTTTTTAGATAGTGTGGAGTTAAAGGGCTCTATTTGGATTCAGCTTTTCATGACCTGAAGGGTGTTCAAAGTTGGGTGTAATGTTTATTTAATTGTGAATGTGATTTTAATATAATGATTTGTTAATGTAGTAGAGACTTTTCTTGAGTCATCAATATTATATAATATTTTTTTATGCCTTGGTTTGGGGTACGATACGATTGTCCAAAAAAAAAAGTAACTCTCTCTCTCTCTCTCTCTCTCTCTCTCTCTATATATATATATATATATATATATATATATATATATATAAATATAAATATATAGGTGAGATGAAAAAAATTAGATAAGCTGTATTACAAGGAATTGTATTTTTGATAAAATGATCTATTCTCTGTAATCTGGAGTGGTCTCTAGAGATCAGAGTGACCCAGGTTGTTGGAGTTGTGCTGAAATATGTAGTAGAAGTTTGTTGGATGGTTGGGTCATTTCCAAATGAATTTCAATTTTAAAGCGTTAATTGCTGAACATTGGCTTACTCTTACAAGGGGATTTTCTTGCAGAAGAGCTAAAGTGATTTTGAGCTCTTAATGAATATAAGTATATATTTGGACTGGAATGGACGTATGTACAATATAATATGATTTGATAAATATGTTCAATGATCTATAAAATGCTAACATACAAGATATTTCTTGGTTGCTATAGAAAAGTAAAATATAGTCCAGAGGTACACCACGTTCAGCACACCAACTCAAGAAAAGCTCCGGGTACCCCAAATCATCTCGAGATGAGAGCTGATTCCCTATTTTTGACTCAATCGGAATGCAACTTTCCTCCAGCACCTGAACAGAAGGCCTCTCTTAGCTATAGATATGTGAGAGGGCCCCTGAGGTTGCTGCCTCAATTGGAATGAACACCGAGATGCTGTGACTCGAAATATGGCCGGATTTCCCTCCAGTGACTTGAATGCAGGCTAGTCTTTCATCTCCCAAGATGAAGAGATGTGTGAATCCCCTGTGGAGTCTTTAGAGAAAAGCCATACCAATTTCATAGTACCTTTTTAATCTCAACGACACCTTTGTTGAATGAGAGGGTTATACATTACAAATATCGGATCTGATGAGGCTCACTAAAGTTATTGTTTAAAACTTTTATATGACGTAAAACTTTGAAATTATTATGCTAGAAAGTGACCAAAATATTCTCATTGAATAATAATTATAACTTCAATTAATTTGTTCTATGGTATTCTACTCAATTTGAACTACTATTGTCCAAAGCTCTCTGATTATTTTTGTGGAATTTTAGTAGTAAGGTCCGGTTAATATCAATAAGTTGACGATGATTTTAAATTATGAAGCAGTCAGCCACAATAAATCCAAGCACCTTAAAACAAAACAAATATAAATCAGATAGAAACTTCAACTCATGTGGATCTATCTAATGAATCATTTAAGAAGCTTCGTGTGGGATTATCTAAGAAGCGGCTAGGATACTTCCCGGCTATCTTTTATAATGAGAGTTTTTCTGAAACTAACTGACAATCATGTGCTAAAAACGAGTTCATCAATCAGAAGGTGATAAGATCAATGGAACGACTGGCCTACTAGAGTCCCCCTGCTAGAACGGCAGATGCGTTGGGAAACTTTGAGACATTCTGGATACCATCCGCAGAAAGCAAGCCCTGAGAATCCTCAATATAAAGTCCTGAAAGGCAAAAAAAAAGGATCGCCCAAGTCCAGACCGCCAATAAAGGCCCAATCACAAATACATCCAAATCGTCCAAGAAAGACTTCCCCAACACTGTTGCAATCAGAAGAACGTCACTAGCAACAGCACTGACACTGACAATCTGAAATATAAAGGCGACCTCCAACTCACCCACGCTATTAGGACTTTTCCAAGAAGAGAGACAATAAGTACGAATTATAGGTCTCTCATAGAACCATGAGCTAGAGAGTCTATCTCAGAGCCACACCTGAATCAGAGTCTAAAGAGTCTCCATGAAATGTGAATCAAACTGCCTGAAGAGGACAAGAAAAGACATCTATCAGAATCGAGCTTGTAAGATAACATAAGATCCGTCAAACGAGACCACCCGACCAGACTCCCAAGGCTCCACGAAACTCCACACGAAGTGGCCGAAACAGATCAACAGTCATTAGGACACCCAAGAAAGGGCTAAAAAAAGACCCTGTTGCCCAGAGCCCCACCTCCAATAGCGATCCTAAAAGATCCCTAACAAGCGGAACCCATAGACTTTAAAAACTGTTTCCTTCTTGAAGACTCTGAACGTTCCTGAATATTTGTAATCTCTGAGAATGTCCACGACTAGACATAGCTTTCAAGGCTTTGGTGCTCTTATCTTCCCTACGTCCGCAACTTCCCTAGAGGTTCCCTGAGGCCCTCAGAATGCTGTCCAACACCTTCCTTAATCATCCCACCAGGTGTATAACCAATTCAAACCACCTCATACTTCGGAACAGAGACTAAAGATAACGGAACCTAATCTTCCCTTACTTTCTCTGTCAACTCCTTAACAGATGTTCTGTCTTATAAATTTATTAAGACAGAAAAATTCCAACTGACATTTTCCTTCTTTCATATTTCTTTAACAAGACAAACCTAAATAAATTAGGACTTTAAAAGCTTTAATATTTTTACAGCTACTTCACTTCCTTGCACCCAAATTTAAAATAAATTTATAATAGATTCTTCTGTTATTCGATTTAGTTTTTGTTTTTTTTTTGTCTGTCATTAACTGGTTAATTGGTTTTATGTATGGATTATAAATGTTTTAAAGCTAAATTTTTTACCTGTTCTACATGCATATATCTATAATATTTTATAATTGAAATTAGTAGTTAAAAAATTTTTTTTTAATATTTTCTTTCTGGTCTATGTGCCTTATGTAAATTGTTAGAGTTTTATTGTTAAATATTTCAATTAGTAATGATTCACAGTTTTTAGATTGATTAGTTATGATATCATTGACGAAGATTTAATTATAATTGTAATTATATTAATAAAAATTTTTTTCAAATAAATACGTAACTCAAAAATCCACATTCATAGGTTTTGTTAATAATAAGTAAAATTTAAATAGTTGGTAGTTGATAAAGATCTGAATTTTACAGAGTGTTATGAATGAGTTGTATCCGTGGATTTAAAATCCTTCTCTCCTACTTATTTTATAATAAATTAAAATTATGAAAATTGTAAGACATTCGATAAAAATCTCTCGTCATAGTCCCGATATCCGTTGATAATTTTGACGCAGCTTCAAAACTCCCATAAAGGCCCTCGCTATGATGACGACTGTAGGATTCTTCATAGAGTGATCGAGAAAGAACCAGACTTTACACCAGCCGAACACAAAAACGCCATGATGTCCTCCACACCAACAGGCAATGCTTACTATACCCAACCAAATGAAGACCATTCACAAACCGTTACAATCAGATGTCCTCATGAAACCAAACCAGGCTCCTCCTGAGTTGGGTGGTCAGAAACAGCCCTGAGAAACCATCCTGGCTAGGGCTGTTCAAGAGATGCTCCGCAAGAGCTTCCCCTCGACACTAACTGATGCAAAACATATCATCCAAAAGAAGGAGTCTGCGAAGACGATCATTCAATGAAGACGGCTCCCTCGAGGGAACCCAGTGACAAAGGTAGCACGGATGTCAAAAGAGCTGCGTACCAATCCCATTAGGCTCCAAACAACTACTTAAGAGCTTTCACATGGAATCTTTCTCAAAAGGAAAAAATAAAAATAGCTAAGAATGAATAGCGAAACACCGGACTCCACTCGGAGCGCATATCAGAGTCGAACAACAGCCTTCCAATCGGGACCCGAAAGAAAGGACCATAGCATCGAATGGTAACATCTAGGAAAATGCACAAGCACTCCACTCCAAGTCAGATTAGAGGCCCGATTGCCGAGACGGTCGACACGATCGTGTTGATCAGTCTATTACAAGGATTCACCGTTGAAAAACAGTCACAAGAAATAAATGAAGAGTCAATCATGTGTCAAAAAAGGACTCGCAGGAGGAGCAATCAAAGGCCTGCCCTCAATCGGGTCATTCGATAGCCACCAAAAAATTACACACTTCACACATACCCAGTCACATGAACAGCTTCCCAAGAGTCCTGCATGTGAATCCTTCCCCAGAAGGAGGTCCGAAATTCACTGAGGACCTGTCAGAACAAGCTGCTGAACAACTACAGTCCATCAGCCGATCCTCAAAGGATTCTCTTATAACAATCAGAAAGTCCAATCACAACAGCGCTCAAGACCATCTTCCTATTGCCCCGCCTAAAATTTGGGACTCTGTGTTCAACTCAACCGAAAAAATTTCTCTTAAACAAATCAAAATTCCATACAGTCGCTTTCTTTTTCCTCTTTTGGATCTGCGCCATGCTCTTTCCGGATGGTTCTATGAAATCCTGAAATTGATTTAACAATACCCTTTTGCCTCTCTGTTCTCCCAGGGAAGACAGATTCGTTATGCATGCTGTCTGATAACTGAGTTATATATATATATTATATATATATATATATATATATATATAAATTTATAGGTGAGATGAAAATTTTAGATAAGCTGTAAGTGACCCAGGTTGTTGGAGTTGTGCTGAAATATGTAGTAGAAATTTTGTTGGATGGTTGGGTCATTTCCAAATGAATTTCAATTTTAAAGCGTTAATTGCTGAACATTGGCTTACTCTTACAAGGGGATTTTCTTGCAGAAGAGCTAAAGTGATTTTGAGCTCTTAATGAATATAAGTATATATTTGGACTGGAATGGACGTGTGTACAATATAATATGATTTGATAAATATGTTCAATGATCTATAAAATGCTAACATACAAGATATTTCTTGGTTGCTATAGAAAAGTAAAATATAGTCCAGAGGTACACCACGTTCAGCACACCAACTCAAGAAAAGCTCCGGGTACCCCAAATCATCTCGAGATGAGAGCTGATTCCCTATTTTTGACTCAATCGGAATGCAACTTTCCTCCAGCACCTGAACAGAAGGCCTCTCTTAGCTATAGATATGTGAGAGGGCCCCTGAGGTTGCTGCCTCAATTGGAATGAACACCGAGATGCTGTGACTCGAAATATGGCCGGATTTCCCTCCAGTGACTTGAATGCAGGCTAGTCTTTCATCTCCCAAGATGAAGAGATGTGTGAATCCCCTGTGGAGTCTTTAGAGAAAGCCCTATTTCCCCGCCTCAGCTCGACAGGAGGCCTCACATCCCCTTGAAATTTTGAGAGGTCTTGGAGTTCAATGCGTCCAAAGGACAACAAGCCTGACTCCTCTGAAAAATTGATAGGAATCCGACAATCACTGTGGGAACTGAAAGGGACCATGGGTCTCAAGTCTCACCTAAAGAGGCATCCCGATTGCTCTGCCAAGCCTCGGTGAGAATCTCGAGGTGTCCCTCGCAACTAGACATGAGTCCTGACTTCGCTGAACAAACTCGAATTTTGAAGGGCCACCCAAGTCCTAACTCGAGAATACACCCCTGCTTCCCGCCGCAACTCGAGAAAAACGGCGAGACTTCCCCCTCGCCGGCTGATGATGGTCCGATTCCCCTGCACTGGGTGCAGAGAAATTCCTTGTTCCACGTCAAGCACGAAAGGAGACTGGACTTCCTGGATGGAACACCAGAGAATCCCAAAGTACACTGTCACAAGCCTAAAGGGGCCCTGAGGTCATCGCAGCAACACGAAAGAGATCCGTGTACCCAAAATCAACTCAAGATGAGGCCCGATTGCCCTGCATTGGCTCCAGAGCCATCCCACATTACCCATCAAACACGACAAGGGGCTTAACTTCCTTTAGACAACTCCAGAGATTCCCCGAAAACAACAACCAAAGTCTAGAAGAACACAAATTTCAGCACGGCAACTCGAGAAAAACTCCGTGTATCCCAAATCATCTCAAGATGAGAGTGGATTCCCTGGCATCTACTCAAGAGGAATGAAGACATTCCACAAGCTCCTTAAGATGAGGCATCTCTCAGCAGTAGGTATGTGAGGGGGAATCTGAGTATGCTGCCTCAAGAAGAACGGACAGCGAGAGGGCCCTGACTGGAAATAAGGCCAGATTTCCCTGCAGTGTCTTGAATGCAGGCTCGTCTTTCATCTCACAAGATGAAGAGATGTCTGAATTCCCTGTGAAGACCCTATAGAAAGCCCTAGTTCACCACCTCATCTCGACGGGATGCCTCACATCCCTTTGACAACGCGAAAGGAACCCCGAGTTCAATGAGTTCAATGTTTCACAAGGAGATGAGGCCTGAGTCTGCTTGAAAAGTGACAGGAATTCCAATATCATTGTGGCAACTGGAAAGGGAACCTGGGTCTCACGCCTCACCTCGAGAGGCGTCCCTAATGCCCTCCTAAGCGTTGACGAGAATATCGAGGTGTCCCAAGCAACTAGACAGGAGTACTGACGTCGCTGAACAAACCCGAGTTTTGGAGGACCATCCCCATCTTAACTCGAGAATATTCCCAAGGTTCGAGCTGCAACACGAGAAAAAAAATGAAGCTTCCCTGCGCTGTGAGAAGAGGCTCGATTCCCATTCATAGATTGTAGAATAATTTCGTGTTTCTCGTCAGAAAGAAAGGAGCAAAAAAAAAAAAAAAAAAAAAAAAAAAAGAAAAAGAAAGGAGCCTTGACTTCCTTGATGGAGCTCCAGAGAGTCCCCAAGAACACTGACACAAGTATAGAGGGACCCAGAAGTCACAACAGCAGCATGAAAGCATTCCGTGTACCCTCAAATCATCTCGAGATGAGGCCGGAATACCCTGCATTAGATCCAGAGCCTTTCCGTCGTCAACGTCAAACACAACAAGTGGCTTGTCTTTCCTTAATCAACTCCGGAGATAACCCGGAACACGGTCCCAACTCTAGAGGAACACCAAGTTCAGCACAGCAACTCGAGACAAGCTCCGTGTACCACAAATCATCTCGAGAGTAGAGATGATTAAATGGGGTCGACTCACATGAATGCCAACTTTCTACAGCACCTCAAGACGAGGAGTTTCTCAGCTATAGGAATGTAGGAGAGACCCTGAGTTTTTCTGCCCCAAGTGGAATGGACACCGAGATGCCCTGACTCGAAATAAGGCCGGATTTCCCTGCAGTGATTTGAATGCAGGATCGTCTTTCATTTCACATGGTGAAGGGATGTCTGAATCCCCCGTGGAGTCTTTAGAGAAAGAACTAGTTCCCCACCTCATCTCGACAGGAGGCCTCACATCCCTTTGAAAATTCGAAAGGAACTTGGAGTTCAATGCTTCCAAAAGAGAAGATGCCTGTGTCCTATTGAAAATTGATAGGAATCCCAATATCCCTGTGGCACCTGGAAAGGGAACCTGTGTCCCAAGTCTCAACTAAAGAGGCATCCCTATTGCCCTGCCAATCCTCGAGGAGAATCCCGATGTGTTCCTGGTAACTAGACATGAGTCCTGACATCGCTGAATAAACACAAGTTTTGAAGGGCCATCCACGTCCTAACACGAGAGTATACCACAGGTTCTCACCGCAACTCGAGAAAAACCACGAGACTTCCCCCTCGCTGCCAGAGGAGGCCCGATTCCCCTGCATTGCATGCAGAGAAATTCCGTCTTCCCCATCAAACATGAAAGGAGTCTGGGCTTCCTGGATGGAACTTCAGAGAGTCCCCAAGAACACTGTCAGAAGTCTAGAGGGACCCTGATATCACCGCAGCAACACGAAAGGGCTCCGTGTTCTGCAAATCAACTCGAGATGAGTCCAGATTCCCCTGCATGTGCTCCAGAGCCATCCCGAATTCCCCTTCCAACACGAGAAGTTGCTTGACTTCCTTTAAACAACAACAGAGAATCCACGAGAACACAGTCCAAAGTCCAGAGGAACACCAAGTTCAGCAGAGCAACTCTTTAAGACAAAACTGCTTAGTCCCCTTCCCCTTTCTTGAGATATGGATTGTCTCCTGACCTTGTGACTAACATTACTCCTTGTTCCCTTGGGAACCGTTGCAATTTGTTTGGTTTGCTGAACTCTATCATTCCCGAAAGAAATTTCTTGTACTGCAGCCTGTATATACTCATAGAAAAATCATTAAAGCACCTTTGTTCCATTAGACCTTAGGTCCCCGGGTCTTTTTTTGTCTCTCTCTCTCTTTTTCTCTCTCTCTCTCTCTTTTCTGGCTGACTTTCTGGAGCGTGGAGACCCGTCATGCTCACTTTTCTGCCCGGGCTTCTAAGACTCACTCGAGAGGGTGCCTGGTTCCTTGGTGAGTGATGCAAGCCCTGTGTCAAGACAATATTGGTCCTTTGTGTAAAAGCCAAGGGATATCAGCCTCCTTCTCTCTTTTTTTTTTCTGATCGCCAACTCCGTACCACAAGGTTCCGGTCCATTAAAGGCCCCCAGTAAATGTGGCCAAAGAACAGGGACACTGGTATATGTGCTATATCGGGTGGAGTGACTCATGGACCTATTGAGGTCTGTAAAGACTAAGGCTTGGTTAAAAGGCTGGCCAGCCCCATTATTTTTCTACTTTACTTCACCACTTCTTTACATTTCAGGGACTTCTGGTTTCATGCCAATGAATAGAGGCTTGCCTTCAAACAGTAGTTGAACATAATCCTTAGTTTCCTCATAAATGCAGTTTTGACTTATAAATTTGGCTCCGGGTCAAAGAAAATGTTAAATGAGCAGCCAAACAAGGAAAAACTATTCCAATTGATCTCTAGCCCCTATGCGCTCTTATTAAGGCTGTAATTCTGCCATTTAAAGGTATATTCTAGCCCTTCCAATATTCAGCAACAGACAAAACACTTATTATAAACATATAAATTAAATGATTACACTTTACAAAAGGCTCAATTAAAACATTACAAAATATCTCAAAATTTTCTTGCTAGCCCTGCCCTGGCTTCTCCAAATGCTTCTCCTCTGCCAACGGTCGCAACTCCAAAAGTCTCTTTGTTGGAACCTAATGAAAAGTTACATTAATTTTTTTTTTTTTTTTTTTTTTTGCATTGTGATAAATTTTTTTAATTTTTTTTTTTCATTTATTTTTATTAGTTGGAGGCTAATTAGTTTACATCATTACTGTAGTTTTTTGTCATACTTTGAAATGAATTAGCCATGGATTTACATGTATTCCCCATACCGGTCCCCCCTCCCACCTCCTTCTCCACCCGATCCCTCTGGGTCTTCCCAGTGCACCAGGCCCGAGCACTTTTCTCATGCACCCAACCTGGGTTGGTGATCTGTTTCACCCTATATAATATACATGTTTCAATGCTGTTCTCTTGAAACATCCCACCCTCGCCTTCTCCCAGAGTCCACAAGTCAGTTCTATACATCTGAGTCTCTTTTTCTGTTTTGCATACAGGGTTATCGTTACCATCTTTCTAAATTCCATATATATGTGTTAGTATACTGTAATGGTCTTTATCTTTCTGGCTTACTTCGCTCTGTATAATGGGCTCCAGTTTCATCCATCTCATTAGAACTGATTCAAATGAATTCTTTTTAATGGCTGAGTAATATTCCATGGTGTATATGTACCACAGCTTCCTCATCCATTCATCTGCTGATGGGCATCTAGGTTGCTTCCATGTCCTGGCTATTATAAACAGTGCTGCGATGACCATTGGGGTGCATGTGTCTCTTTCAGATCTGGTTTCCTTGGTGTGTATGACCAGAAGTGGGATTGCTGGGTCATATGGCAGTTCTATTTCCAGCTTTTTAAGAAATCTCCACACTGTTTTCCATAGTGGCTGTACTAATTTGCATTCCCACCAACAGTGTAAGAGGGTTCCCTTTTCTCCACACCCTCTCCAGCATTTATTGCTTGTAGACTTTTGGATAGCAGCCATCCTGACTGGCGTGTAATGGTACCTCCTTGTGGTTTTGATTTGCATTTCTCTGATAATGAGTGATGTTGAGCATCTTTTCATGTGTTTGTTAGCCATCTGTATGTCTTCCTTGGAGAAATGTCTGTTTAGTTCTTTGGCCCATTTTTTTTGATTGGGTCATTTATTTTTCTGGAGTTGAGCTGGAGGAGTTGCTTGTATATTTTTGAGATTAATCCTTTGTCTGTTGCTTCGTTTGCTATTATTTTCTCCCAATCTGAGGGCTGTCTTTTCACCTTGCTTATAGTTTCCTTTGTTGTGCAAAAGCTTTTAAGTTTCATTAGGTCCCATTTGTTTATTTTTGCTTTTATTTCTAAAATTCTGGGATGTGGGTCATAGAGGATCCTGCTGTGATTTATGTCGGAGAGTGATTTGCCTATGTTCTCCTCTAGGAGTTTTATAGTTTCTGGTCTTACATTTAGATCTTTAATCCATTTTGAGTTTATTTTTGTGTATGGTGTTAGAAAGTGTTCTAGTTTCATTCTTTTACAGGTGGTTGACCAGTTTTCCCAGCACCACTTGTTAAAGAGGTTATCTTTTTTCCATTGTATATCCTTGCCTCCTTTGTCGAAGATAAGGTGACCATAGGTTCGTGGATTTATCTCTGGGCTTTCTATTCTGTTCCATTGATCTATATTTCTGTCTTTGTGCCAGTACCATACTGTCTTGATGAC